>JBBPJL010000384.1:0-18935 GCA_038088675.1 Xanthoconium separans | reverse complement strand
AACCATGGGTTGCATGTTCTTATTCTGGACACAATTTATGAGTCGTGACGACTGGTTTGCTTCCTGACTCACTTTTTTCCCCTTCTTCTTACCGCCTGCGCCACCAGGCGGACCTTTGCGTTTTTGGTGCGCTTTGAAGCCGTTAACGTCTTCATCGAGAACCATGGATGGTGGTTTGACTTTCTTGCCCCAGCCCTCCTTCTTGCGCCATCCAGTGTTAGGTTCCTCCTTGACATCCGTTTGATCATTGGCGGGTGTGACCAACTCAGGTGGAGCAAATACGACGGCAGTGGCAGAGACGGTTGCGTTCGAGTTGACGGGGTTACTCAGAATTGGAAGAGGCGCGGGAGTCGCTGAGAGGGGCAAGGTCGTCGCGCCCGGTGGGAGCCTCATAGTGGCCTGTTTCGCCTTCGCTTGAGTTCTGCGGACGGGTGCGAAGGCGAGTGCAGCAGACCAGCCTGGACGGCCGAGGCGTAGGAGGAACGCATGAAACGGTCATGATTGCGATACGGTCAATATTTCTGCTGTACATATCAAGGCGCAGGAGAGGAAGAGATACCGGCTGTAGGTTTTCCTGCCACCGACCCTGATCCAGACCCTACTGATGTTGTAGCGCCGCCCTCCTCGACGATGGTGGTGCTGTGTTGCACGTCAGGCGCGTGTGAAGGAACATTGAAAGGTTGAGGTTTCTCTTCTTGTTGAGTTTGAGCTGGTTGTGATTGGGGAGGAGGAGCAGGAGGAGCAGGAGCAGAGGAAGAAGAGAAGTTGAGAGTCGCGCCCGAGGAGAACTGGATTCCACCGTACAATCCGCCTGCTCTGCTCGACATGACGAACAAAAATCAAGCAATCGTGGGAAGTCGAGAAATCTCATTGCTGACATAAATATTAGTCTAATATTGTGCCAAAAGTGTAGTCCGTTTGCAAATGTTGGTAGTAAGTTATGCTTTAATGGCTGATGTACTGAAAGACAAAAGAAACTTCGGGCTGATCGACCTCGGCTCGGAGAAGGTCATCATGGTTGCCCCTCAACTCCGCGTTCGTAAAGTGGTTCCAGCTAGAATTGATGTCTATCAGCTCTCGTCGGCCGCTTTTGGCTCGGAACACCTACGTGCTCGCGTCTCCGTATAACAAGGCACTACTCTTGATGGCCTGCTTCCCGTTCTTGCATCGTTTACATTTGAACGTGTCGTGCGTATCGCATATCGTGTTCTCGTTGAATGTGAAGAGCTGTCTGAGGGACTCGAGCGAGAAATGTCTTTCTGCATCCTCTTTCTCGTCTACAACGGCAGACGACAAGGCCTGCTTAGAAGCTTGACGCTGGTAGATCTTTTCTTCAATAGTCCCAGTAGAAATAAATCTGTAGACGAAGCCTGTGTCTCGGTTCATCATGTGGCCATGAATGCACATCACAGCTAGACGTACACTCTTTCTTCTGCCCATCACGCCACACACGGGCGAGAGCCTGTTGATCAGCAGCTGGATTCCAATCTGAAAACCAGGTTCACTCGTTGTTGGAGCATCTGTGATAGATGATTGGACATACCGGGATCAAACAGAATTAATCGGTTCGCTCCAATAAGATTGATACCACATCCACCAGCTTTGGAACTGAGCAAAAATATGAACTCCTTCCCGTTGGGGTCATTAAACTGATCGACGAGTTTTTGTCGCTTCGGGATTGTCATGGTCCCATCCAGTCGGAAAAATCCATACCTGATCCACGACATGAAGTACCTCAATCGGAAAAACTCAACGCGACGCACTTTTTACTTCGACACAATTTCTCAAATAGGTCGAGCGTCTGGGTATAATTACTGATGAGTACTATCTTGTCGTTGGTAGTCGTTTTAATTTGATGAAGGAATCTATTACAATCAGCGGTACGTCAGTAAAAGTCAATCCGGTCATGGAGAAGGAATGGCCACCTTTCCAGGACGACAAACTTGCCTCCCCAGGTACATCTCACGCCTGCGTCCTGGTGTCGGCCTCCGTGCCTACCACCGCTGCTTCCCATTTTTGAAGCACCCACGAATCCCTCAGGAATCAGTGTCTCTGAACCCCTGAGATCCTCCGGAAGGCTAAGCAATTCAGGATGATTGCATAGCTTCTTCAAGATATTAATGGCTTTCAACGGTTGTGATTCAGTACCGCGTAGCAATGCCTTGATTTCTGGGGATGAAATGAAGAGGCGGTATAGGGAGAGTTGAAAGGAGGATAGTTTGCAAAACACGACGTGTTCGTACTTGACGGGTACTTCAGGTAACCTTGCATGTCAGTGTCGGTTCCGCTGGATTCCAATGACATGGGAACATACAATACTTCGACAACAGATCATTGGTACGCCTGATAATGAATTTCGTCACAAGGCCGCCGAGCTCCTTGAGCTTCTTCTCGGACTGGGCTTGTACCTCGGCCGACGAACTGGCATCGCGGCCCCGAATAATGGCATTCTCAAAGTTTTTCCTGAAGTCTTCGCGCGATCCAAGGAAATTGGGGTTCGCGAAATTAAGAAGCGAAAAATATTCTGAAAGATCATTCTGAAATCAAGGCGTACGCATAAGTACATTAGTTTTGGATAGCAAGACAAGACGCATGTACACGTCAGGAACAAAATGTACCTGGATAGGCGTGCCCGTTAATATAACGCGCCGTTTCACATCAAGTGCATTGAGGGATTGAAATGTAAGAGAATCTGCATCAAGGAGAGACGAATGTATATAGTAAGCAACAGCACCCTTGACGAGCGTACCAGATAAATTAAGGAACACAGACCAGAGTTCTTTAGTCTGTGTCCCTCGTCGCAGAGCAGCAGACCGATACTGCAGCTCGCGAGGTGGGCTGATAAAGTCCGGAGGGTCTCGTACGATACTATCATCACTTTACCGCGTTGAGTGATATGATACTAGCGAATGCATTAGGGGACAAGAACAAACCTGGCTGTGTAACGTTACGGCCTCTGGCTTCCACCCACCTCCCAACCTTTCCCAGAAGCTCGGCTTTTCCGCCCTTTCCATCCACCGCTAGCGCGGAAATTGCGTCCTTTCCTAACCACTTCACTAGGGATGTGTCAGTAACGCTGTTTGAATAGACGCAAACGGGCGACATACCTAGTTCATTGGCCCAATTCTTAACTAAACTCGATGGACATGCAATGATGCACTTTTCAATGGTCGACTTTCCAGCGTGCGGAGACTGCTTGACCAAAGTCCAAAGAAGAGCGATGCACTGGAGAGTTTTCCCGAGACCCATCTCATCGGCCATGATGCAGCCATATTGATTATCAACCATCATTCCCGTCGTGCATTTGTATAAAAACTGCAAACACATGCATTAGTCGTCCATGGGGAACAAGCCGCAATTACCTTGACACCCTCAATCTGATGTGGACGGAGAACTTTGGAAAGACGGGGATCGATGACCACCGGTACTTTAGGGATAGTCTCTTTCTTGTCTTTGCCTTCACCCAAAAGGGTACGGAGACTCTTGTGGGGATTGTACATCCCAGCCGTCTTTTCTAGTGCCTCTTTGGCAGTGCGTTCTTTGGCTTCCTCCTTCTCTCTTGCCTTCTTTTCTTCATCAGTCTCTCGGTCATCTATGGTAGGATCATACAACACGATTGCATGGTCCTCCATTGGGTCGTGTAATGGCCGGGGGAGAATTTTTGCCTGGGGTCGTATACCCAGCGACACACCAGTTGCGACGAGAGGTACGACTTCCCCGCTCTTGTTCATCATGGTGGGCATCGAGAACCTGCGCACTGTCAGCTCGAATGGCTTTGGTTTGTACACCGGGAATGTCTTGATGGCAGCCTTGAGCTCTTCCTCGTTGAAGGTCCCATCCTTGTCCTTGTCTTTCTTCTTCTTCTTCTTCCGCGCATCGTCCGAGTCAGAGTCGTTATCGTCTTCTCCCTGAGATTCCTTGTACGACACGCGTTTCCGTTTACGGGCCGGCTGAATGCGTTGGGTAGAATCGAGGACTGTGGGCGGTTTGAAAGGCTTGTAGACACGTGTACTCTCTTGTAGACGATCTACGACGCGTCCATCCGTCGTCGTTGGTGTCCGCTTGAGCATAAGTATGATGGATGGCAGGTGAGAAGCGCCGCGATGCGCGTTCGCGTACCGCGTAAATGCGACACGTGATCAAGAAAGCAGTGGCCCTCCTCTTGTTCCAATACCTCCCAGTTGATACGACTATGGACATGTGGAGGCCATCGCCTTCACCAGTAGAATCGTGGAGCGACGCCGAAGGCGGTAACGAGGACCAAGCATGGCCAGTCAAGGGTGTGGTCGGCGAAGAAATACGTCTCGATCACACTTCGAGGTACGCCACCCGGACTGGTACGATCGGTCATGGCTAACTCAGCGTGCATTCACAGATACGAAGTACGTCTCCTCATCAACGACCTCCATTTCATCCTACTTATCATTGTGCTGTAGGTGAAATGGGACAACTGGCATCGTTCGGATGGTTCGAATACCACTTGGGAAACGGAAAGGACTTTTGAACAAGTCAAGCTCATAAGGCTTTGGCAGCGAAAGCAGAAACGTATACGCGCCTCTATCGCGGATGAATCGACCGATATGGATGTCTCCTGGCCAGATAATGCCGTCCACAAGCGCCTCACCGATCACTGCAGGCAAGCATACGCCGAGAAATTGGAGAAGAGGAATCAGGCGGGTCCAAGATCGACTGCAGATTGGGACGAAGAGATAGAGAAAGCTTATAGGAGGGTGCAAGAACCAGAGAGGGGGGAAGCCAACTCGAGACTCAGATTGCGGCGAGTTAACCCACCGTCCGCGTTAGGGTCTCCAGTCGGTGTGTCTGTTCAGTCCACATCATCACGCGGGAGCAAAATATCGTCCCCGGCATTGACTGCTTCCTCGCGTGATCAGTCCCTCTCTGCTGGGCCTGCGCCTAAATGGGGCAGAGGTCGAAAACGGATTAACAGCACTCCGTCCTCCCCCGGACTGGGTACTACAACCCCTTCATCATTTTCACGCAAAGGAAAGTTGGCAGCAATGACCCCCAGTTCGGCTGGGTCCTCCATGGAGATTGAGGTTCCGAGGGCTCCACTCCCATCGATTGTCATCCCCCAACCGACGTTGTAAGAGCATCCCTCATGCGTGCAGTGGTCTTTAGATTTGACTTTCTGTGCTAGACGAGGGCGTGTCTCGTCTGCCTGGAATACAGCAGCAAAGGAGGTGATGGCTGCGATGGTCCGCATATCCCCTCAAATCCCTGACGAGGATTTTCCTCGTAACCTCCGCAAGTTCAAATACATGGAGAAAGGCTATGTCTTCCGGTACGTTAACTTTTTCCCAGCGTGGTGTTATTACCTCTATTATGCAGCGACGATAAACTGCAAGAGACTTTTGATGCACCCCGTGGCGTGTTCACTGCCTGTGATTGTATAGACTGTTCGGATGCTTCGGGTTGCCCCTGTCGAGACTTGTCTGAAATTTATGACCTAAAAGACGAGACGAATGTTTCTGCATATTCTCGGGTAATCCCGTTGTGTGTTCAATTGGAATTACAGCTGAGATAAAGATGCAGGGGTTATTCGCTTTTGGAGTCCCTCGAGGTGTGGAAGTCATCGAATGCAACAAGGTTTGGTCCACTAAGTCTGTGCTGCCTGTTACTCAATATGACTGCTAGTACTGCGGGTGCGGTAAAGAATGTGAAAATCGCGTCGCCCAACAATCCCGTGACGTCGGTATCGAGATATTTGACACGAAGAGGTGTGGGTTGGGCGTGCGTGCGATGGACGATATTTCCAGAGGAAAAGTTCTTGGCACATATACTGGGTATTATCGCATTTCGTGTACTGAACCGCGGCTGATGCCCATCCTTGCACCGCAGGATGCTGATGTGAGTATGTCATGTGGCCCATGAACACGGGTTCAAGCTGAACGATACCAGCCGAAGGGATGAAGTAGATGAGTTGCCCGAGGAGCACCAGGGATACTTATTCGACCTCGACAGCACCGAGGTCAGAAACTCGGAGAATTTAGGAGAAAAATATACTGTAGACTCTTACGACTATGGTAAGTACCCAGCGTCAACTGCGAATAGTGACAATAGGCTGACGGTCGTTGAAGGTAACTGGACGCGATTTGTCAAGTAGGTGACTGACTTGCCCACCATTCGTCCAATTGATTGGTTCCCAATAGTCATTCATGCAGTCCAAACATGGAAGTTTATTGTGTCGTGTATGATACAATCCCATACGTAGGCCAAATCCTTCACGACAAATTGTCACAATCACTGACGTTTAGTTACAGGTGAATATGCCGTATGTAGCATTTGTTGCATCTACCGATATCCCTAAAGGCACAGAGCTCACGATTGACTATTACCCTTATGCGGAAACAAATAAGAAGGGGAAGCGACCTGCGAATGGGGGAGATTGTAAATGTGATTCAGTACTATGTCGGGGATGGATTAAAAGGTGACCGGTGTAACTTACGTATGGACGCGGATAGTTACTATGTAATCGTGTGTGTCCAAAAATGGAGTTCTGCGTGTTGCTGCTCACAAAGCCAATAATTACTGCTGGGTGACCCGGGCGGGCTGGAATGCCCTTGGTTGGACAGCTGTGTGAACATACCCCCACACTGATATCCTCACGTATCACCGTTCAGCGCGCAGGCTCGAACTAGCCTTTCGAACACACCCCGCACGGCCAGAGGATGTTTCTCCTCGAGTCGCTCAGCGACGTCCTTGGTTATATATCAATATGCTGCTGGCTTGGCGCACAGTTCCCGTATGTTCATGCTTGCGCATAAGAAGTTGACGTTATCTGACAATGTTCTGGTTCTCAAGACAAATCCTGGAGAACATCAAGCAACAATCCTGCGAAAGTCTTGCGCTTCCCTTCTTGTTCAATTGGATGCTTGGTGCGCAACAATTACGCCATGTGTTACGCCCTGCTCCATACCCAGGATTGACTTGTCCTTGTAGGAGACGCCTCCAATTTGATCGGGTGCATTCTCACCCACCAGTTGCCCTTTCAGGTGCGTCTCGTCCTCTTCACACTTCACTTCCCATGAAGGTGATGGCCCGGGTAGACATATCTCGCAATTTATTTCTGCTCCGTAGACGTTGGTCTGCTGTGCCAGTACTTTTACTACGGTAGCGAACCTAAAACCCCACCTATTGCCTACCCACATGCGCGTTCCCGCACTACATCCTCTGCTCGGCGATTGTCCGTCGATGCGTCTCATTACCGCACCTTGTCTGTTACAGCAGGCAACATCGCCGCTCATTCAGACACCCACTCGGAACGCCGTCGTTCGAAGAAACGTGCCGATCTTTCCATCGAGGAGCCCTTCGTTGACCAACACCTGTCCGAGGAACTCGAGGACGAGGACGAGGTAGGCGATGCCGTACCCTCTGCTCTTTCAGAGAGTTTTTACTCCGAGAGCGGACGGAGGAAGAGAGTGTCATGGAGTCAGGAGAGGCTGGAGGGGAGCTCTTTCGGACGCCAAATGTCGCCCGTAGTACCGGCGACGCTCCGTCACGCCTCCCCTGGCGCGGCGGCTGCACTAATCGCGAGAGGTAGACCGCCGAGACGCCAGGCAGAAGAGGAGGATTCTGAAGCGCAGGTGGCGGAAACAGAAAGAAACGCTTCAAGAGCTAGTCGAAGGAGCGCTGGGATGGTCTTGCTGGGCGTCGGTGTCCTCTTTGGCATCGGGATATATACGGGCGATCCACAACCACCGGTTAGGAGAGGAGTTAATACGGGGGCAGTACTTGTACCAACCCATAACTTGGATCTCTCGCTGGCAAATGGGTTGCCCGTTGCGGCAAAACCGTCCAACTATCTCACGGAGACGTCTCTTATCTCACTGGACGTGGAGCTACCTTCACTTCCAAGCGACATCGTGTTCAGCCAGCCTGACGAAGAAACGAATTACGAACAGATCGTAGGGCGCATATTTGCTTGGCTATGTACTACTCTCTATTTGACCTCGCGGCTGCCGCAAATATGGAAAAACGTGAGTTGCATACATGCTGCAAAGTCGTTCGTCGTAACACTGATGGTGTCCCAAGTACGTCAGGAAATCGGTGGAGGTACAGCGATGTATTCCCTGTATTGAGGAGGATGACTGATTTAGATCCAGGGTCTCTCGATGTCTCTTTTTGTCAGTGCCTTTCTCGGCAACTTCTTCTATGTGCTGTCAATCGTCACGTCTCCTAAAGCACAGCTTCCACCGCCAGCATCAACGGAATTCTTCCGCGAGAGCCTCCCGTTCGTTATCCCATTCGAGTTAATCATTTCCCCTGATGACACCTTTTCCGGTCGGGTAGTTATCTGCTTGGCAGTGGTGGGACCTTTGTTTTCGACATCACCATCGTGACCCAGTTCTTCATCTATAAAGGAAAGCACCCTCGAAGAAGCTACATTAGAAGTCGAGGAAACTCTCTCGTGCGAAGTGCGGCACTTGCTGAAGAGACAGCTGGATTACTGCGAGGAGATGTGCTTGCTGCGACGCGAGCTCATTCGGAGTGGTCGCGTGCGGACGGTGTTACCCTTGCACGTTCGCAGAGCCGAAGTCGAGGCGGAGACCTTACCATCAATGCTATTTAGCAGCAGCATGGACTTGAATGGTTCAAGTCGTATATACCGAATCAGAATACTACTAAATATAAAGCTGGACACGTGCTGACGCTTACTATCAATACATCTCAATCATCCTTTGTCCAGATATGATGCCCACCGTCACGACGGGCAAAGGGAGACAACTTGGCGATGGAAGCGTCGACTCCGTGAACAGCAAAAGTCTGGCTGCACAGTCTCCAGACAATCTCGTATGCACTTTGCTCTGTTTCCGGTGCTTTCGGTTGATCACCCGACACACAGCGCAACTTCGTCCTCAACTACCTCTGCCACAATTGTTACCTCAAGACCGCAGAGGCGTTTGCAAAAGACAGCGCTATTCGACACCTCGACAAGGACGGCGACGACATCCATGACCGAACAGTTCCGCGGGTGGGAAATGGGTTGCGTTCCATCACTTCCCGAGGCACTTCAGCAGACTTGAGCAACGACATGGTCAGGAATATCCTCTTGCGACAACGTACGTGCTTCGACTCGAATACAATGCTCATTCTCAAAAATGACATTTCCCGTTCTCTGACAAGGCATTCAATTCGAGATCCTCTCTGGAAACGTCCAGGAGGCAACCACCCTCCTTAGCCGACATTTCCCCAAAGTGCTCACAGAAGACGTCAGCGACAACCAGATGGAGGTGACAGATGAGAACATGAATCCGTCGCGACTCGAGTACATCGCAGAAACCGTGAACCCGATTCACTTGTCGCTCAATCTCCGCATACTGGGGTTTATCGAGGCGTGTCGTACGGTCCCCCTTGTCTACAACCCACCGACTCAGAGTTTCGAGCCTACCTCCATGGACATGGACCTACCAATGGTCGCGGCTTCCCATATAAAACGCGACACAAAGGATGAGGAAACTCATCAGGCAGAACTGCTGATTTGTGTCCAGAAGCTATACGCAACCGTCAACGCCCTTCGCAAGCCAGAGGACCGCGCCATCTACCTCAAGGAACTCTCGAACGTCGGAGGGCTCCTTGCATATACTGTTCCCGAAAAGAGCCCGATGGCGAAATATTTAAATCAAGAAAGACGCGACAGAGTCGCGGAACAGATAAACAGTGCAATTCTATGTTCGTTGTCTCACCCCGCGTGCATGTTGACACTCTCTAAGTTACTGACGTTGGCAGATCACAGTAATATGCCGTCTGTCTCTTACCTAGAACTCGCGGTCCGGTATACACATTGTATATGGGGCATGTTACATGAGCAACGGATCAAAGTTCCTGCTGCTCGACGATCGGGTGGGGTTTCTCTTCCCCCGAGCATGGCCCCGCAGGGTACCGGCGAATCCGAAAAAGAGCTTTCTCATGAGGCAAGTTTTGTCTTTGATTGAAGTCTCATTCTAACATAGATTAATTATAGGCTCCACCTTTTGACCTGTCACTCTTCCTGAACACAAGAACTTGACTATCTTTACTTTCCTGGCACACACGCACGTCTCCCTCTCTATTCGATCATTGTGAACATTAGCATCGTTAAGTCGTACACCTTTGTATGTGGCTATAGTGTTAAATTACTCATGTTCTAAAAGCAAGTAAGTCAATATCATCCCTTTCATTGAGGTTGTTCCTATTCTATCATTGCCTCCGATAGAGGCTATGTAATGTGTCCGGTCTCTTAGGGTCTATCACAGACTACGACTTCGCGATAAGAAGTTGACTCATGGCTGCAATATTGTTTACCTCAACTTGGGGTGACTCGAGGGCCGCCGAGCATGTACTTCTGATTCACGGTAGCACAAGTTCATTGCCATGCTGATTCGGGTCGCGCATGAGTGTGCATCTCGAGGTAAGTCCTAAGAGTGTAAATGTCGTCTACTTCCCGATAACAGTCCTAATGCAGGCTACTTTGTCGTCGCACCCGACTTGCTCGGGCACGGCCGCGTTGATCGAAGAGTTACGACCTCTTGGCTGTTGACATCCGCGGACACCCTTATCACATCGTCGTGGGCCACTTGCTCGGAGGTGTCATCGCTGCGTGACCCGTCCACCTTGTCCTGGTCGACTCGCCTCTCAGTGTACCCCCCGAGGTTGCCGCCCACTATGGACAGCTTATTGACGACATGAAAAAGCGCCCGCAGAGCACTCTAGGTGGACGAAAGGAGACGCTGCCCTCGGGTCCTCGAGTTTGCAGTTGTGCAATGGCGCCGCCGTGTACACCATCCTCGGCGTAGCTCTTGCCTTGACCCTCCATTTTCGGATGGCGGTTCTCATGAGACGCAGCAAAACCAGCCGTGGTCGTTTACGCACTTGCTGTCGAGCGTTCCAAGAATGTCAGAGTGACGGTGCTTGCTGCTGACCCAGTCAAGATGCCGTCTACTCTTCATGTGGTCGCGAGAACCGTTTGGGGCACTTCTCATGACATTGTGCGCAAGGTCCCTCACGTCGTCGTCGAAACAGCCCTCGAAGGCACCGAGTTGCAGAATATGTATTGAGGACGCCGAGAGCAGTGTATGAGTGCCTCGTAAGACTGCGGAATCTGTGGCAGGCAAAGTGGTCCCTGTCGCCACTCAGCGCTCAGCACGGACATTAACCTATTCAATGACTCTGACGCCGTCCCACCGTCCCCGATTCAGCTCCAATAGTACCTTGGGAGTCACTGAACACCCCCTGAGTCCGACGACCTCCAGACTTCGCAGCTTCTCCCATGGCACCTCTTCCAGTGCTGGTGTCCCTTTACTGACACCTCGCTCGGCGTGCAACCATGCATTGTAAGACAAGTCGAGGAACACGAGAAGCGGACAGATCGCCGGTAATCGATGCAGGGATATTCGATGAGGTATACTGATGAGCGCCAGATGCGTGATCGTTGGTGGGAACGCAAGCACAGTGGGGGCGCTCAGAGGACTCGAGAGGATCGCGAGGGAACGTAGCGCGAGGGGCTCGTTGTCCTGTCTTGGCACGGCGTCCCACGAGTCGATCGACGCGCTGTCTGTGCCATCAAGCTCGTTGAGGTCGTGCAGATGCTCGTCGACATCAGGACAATCTTTCTTCCGGAACGAGCTTCCACGTAGGGTATTGTAAGGTCCTACGACGATGAGCTCGGTATTGACGTGAGTCGTCCCTTGGCAGAGCGCGTCGAGTTCAGTCTGGGACAACGGTGCGTGGGTCGCTGTGTAACGAAGAAGAACACGGCGAAGGTGAAGCGGGATGTACGGGGTGACCTCGGCCAAGTCCGCCCCTGAACAGGTGGATCGAATGAGCTGGAGACAGAGAAGAGTTAATTGTGGAATCGGGCTGGGATCAGGGAAGATGAGACGGGTGTTGGATGAGGATGAGGCGGGTGTGGCAGAGAATAAGGGCAAGAGTGCACGCTCCCGCCACGCAACGGTGTCTGTAACATCCACATCACAAAGGTGCAGGGTAGAGGGCGGTGGTACAGGTGATCGCCAACTCCTAGGAGGGCTGGGTCCAGGGACCCAGGAAGGGCTAGCTGTCGGTGCTGGCGAGGGGTAGATGAGGTTGATAGGTAACGTTGGCTGGTTGTGAGCATGCGACGAGACACTAGACACAGGCTTGCCCTGCGCATTCCGTGTGTGTCTAAAGTGCTCGCCCCTGCGGAAGGTGAGTTTAAATTCTGGTACAGGTCCTAACAACGAACCTAAGGTTCTGCAAAATATTATTGACCTGTTTCACTTCCGAGTTCTGCGGGGCCATGAAAGGATCGCGTAGCTCGGTGTCGTTCGTTGCATTGGCACTGCCAACGAGTCATAGATTCTTGAAGCGTGGGTGAGCAACTGACGGAGGTTCAAAACGTTCAAGTCGTTCCCGCATCGCTCATGAACGGAAAAATCATACTCGTTTTTGACATACATGGCGGAGTGATTGTAGTTCATGCCAGGTAGACCCTCATACAGAACGACATCCACTACAGCGGGGCTCCCCAGTACACACTCCTCATCACAAGCCACTCCACAATGGCATATGCACTTAGTTCATTTGCCGGATGAGTTTGTTGATGTTGGCCTCTCTGTTACCGTAATCACCGCCCTGGATGAAATGCTTGAATTTCCGTGTCCTCCATCCGCCAGTGGGGTTGGAGAGCTTGAAAGGCCAAAGGAAGTTGGATGCCTATCGCAAAAGAAATAAGGAAAGTGGTCAATATCAGCAGCCAATGTACTGACCTGCTTGAAGTTGGGCCCAGCAGTGGCGATTTCGTGCACAAGATCTTCAATGCACAGAATATCATACCTGCCAAGCCTTTCCTCGATGATCGCGTTGTTGGTGAGGGGAATACGTTGCTTATTAACCTTGCCGTATCCACGCTTGTATATCAACTCTCGAATCGACTTGAGGTTTGGCTCGCTGAACTTTCCATCAACAAGAGCAGAGATATGGTGTCGAAATAAAACCAACCCGTATGCAACATAAGGCTCCACTAACCGGAGCATTTGTTGCGTTGCCCTGGTCACTTTGACAAACACACCGTTGTTGATCTGGAGGAGGCGAAGAAGTTGCAGGATCTTGCGGGGTTTCGGTGCGATTTCGTTGATACCACGAATACGGATGACGAAGTAAACTTTGGGTTCGGCGGGGACGTAGAAGTCGCCAGATGCGCGCGCCGCCCTCTTTAGCCGGATCTCCTCTTTCTCCTTCGCGAGGTATTCCTTCACATATGACTCGGCGCGCTTGAAGATGACCTTGCGTTTTGCGTGTGCAGCCTGTGTCAAGTGTTAAGCTGACGGTGTATATACGATTAACAAGTCAAGATTGAAGTTTCAGTCCCGAAAGATGGTTAATTAAAGGCAGCAACGTAGAAAAAACCACTAGCCACGATATGTTGAATGGTGTACATCATTGAAGAGGTAAAAAGAAAGTTTCCAATAAGTCCCAAACGCACCTTGCGGGCTGCGACAGTGGCAGCTAGGCGTTCTTCTCGAGCCTTTTCATTTTGCTTGCGTTTTTTGAGGAGGGTCTCCGGAACTTCAATGTCCTACGATGGAGTGTTAGCTCGAGTCTGACCGAGGGTCGGCCTGTCACTGACCGTGACCGAGGGGACGCTTGAACGTAATTGTCAATCCAACATCGTCGCCACAGAATCTGTGTACTCACGTAGTCGAGGGTGCCATCGAGGGTCGTGAGGTTGTATCGACAGTCCGGTGTGCAGAGATGGGGTGGCTGAGAACTATACAGTGATTAGCTCATATTTTCTCACGATTGGCAAGCCAATCACGGACGCTTCTTCCTTCACGTTTCGGCGTTTCAAAGTAGGTAGGGCCTAGCAATTTGCTTAGGGAAACGGGAGTTAGCAAAGTTAATCTAACCACGTACATACAGTCATCCAGTACTTGGCGCCAGTAGTCACCGAGTACATACTCACACAGCCAGTGCCAATTTCCGTTTTTGGGGTTGCTTGCCCATTGGTACACAGCCATCAAGAACATGTGGTTGTCATGGGCTATACTTATAGGACCACCGGAATCCCTGATGGTGCTTGTATAAGGTCAGATGTCAGGTCTCATCACTCAGTTCTTTTTCCCTTTCCACTATGCTGCCGCGCAGCAGTCTGCACCGGGCGCTCCTCAGCGCGATCCTCGCAACGGGATTGCTTTCCGAAGGTCCCATAGGCACTCTCGCCCAAACTACGAATGCGACTTGTCTGTCCTCGTTCCAATGGGTATGTCCTCTGTTTCGCAGGGAGCGTTTCGCTCAAACGGTTTCACATAGATGAACAATAGTAAGGGCCAAAGCCCTTGTAAGGTCTCGGCTTATCTACAAGGCGCTTGTAACGGTGGCCGTACGTTGAATTTTGTCATATTTTCTTCATAATTCTGATCTGATGTTCATCAAGAGTTTGCCGTCTACGCCCTTCCAAACGGTTCTCACTATATTGGCCCATTTGCGGGTCAATCAAATCCCTGCCAATGTAGTTCTGTCACGTATAACACTATAAGCGCTTGTGGCCTCTGCCAGAACAGTACAATCATTAGGTAGTGTGATTTCCCTGCAAAACTGTTCTCACATTTTTACTCTTTGCCACCAGCTGGAGCTCATGGAAAACCAATTGCACGACTGTATACCCGGGAGTGTATTTTTTTTTTTCTTTGGTTTTGTGTAATAACCGTGAAACTTACATTGCAATAGCTTTGCCCCCGGAATTCCAGATGGTACAGCGGTGCCACAATGGGCGTTTCAAAATGTGACGGTATGCACGAATTACATCGGTCATTCGTTACTCGCTCGCACAGTGCTAATATTGGCTTTCCAGGCCAGCGATTTATTCGACGTGACACTAGCTCAAGCTGTCGGCGGTGGGTTACCATTTCTATGACTGCCCCTTGTGGCACTCATACAATCATTCAGATACTCCTGAATCGACTGCATCTCAACTCCAATCCACTGGTTCTGTCGTAGCATCTACTGGTTCTGTTGTAGCAACAACTGCCTCCTTGTCATCAGTCACTCCGCCAGTGACGAGCTCGATTTCTCCAGGCAGCAGTAAATCAAACACTGGCGCGATTGCCGGAGGTGTTGTTGGCAGTGTTGTCGGGGTTGCACTGATAGCCGGCATCGTCTTCTTTTTCATTATGAGAAAGAAGCGTGCTTCCCAGATTATGCCATCGGCACAATTTTCTGGTGGCATGTCATACGCCCCTCCTTCAACTATTTATACGGACTCTACTGCTTTCGCTCATACGCAGATGGTGCAGCCGAAGCTCTATGTGGGTAAAGATAATTTTTTGGAGACCACGGTATCTGACCATGTTCCAGGACCCGTCGGACCCCAGTACATTCCCTGTTTCTCCGCCCCCCACTACGATTATGACTGGATCATCACACGACGTTCCAGGTAGCCCTCAATATTCCTCCGCTTCAATACGTCCTGGTGGGATGTACAGCGGTATGCCAGAAATCTGATGATAAAGGGGAGATCAATTTCCTTGGGACATTCTCGCGAGCATCACCACTTGATCTATCCCCGACCGGACCTTGCGGTGGTCGGCTTGCATCATGTGGTCTTTGCTCGATTGTTTTTAGTTTTCTCATCACTGCACTGGATTCCGCCACATCTATTCTTGATGATCGATTATGTTTGACTGATTTGGGTGTCACTGAGGATGAATAAATATAAATGTAATATGCATTCTGTGTAGGTTCACTACCTGTCTTAGCGAACGACTTGTCGGTACATCAAGTAACCGACGGCATCCACGAGGGAGTTAGGATGATCGGCCAAAGGGTGCACCGTAAACTCTCTTTGTCGAGGCCGAGAGAATCTTGCAAGGATGTCAGAGCCATGGGACAATCGAGGTCCTGGACGTCACAACCTTAAAGCTTACTAGTAACATACAGTGGGTGCACGGTTTCCCCTTCTTAGATAACCGCTTCAAGAGCTCGTATTTAGGCTGGCACGACCACACCAGTTTCTGGTCATATCCGCCGATATCCTCGACTCGTTATATTATCCTTCGGCCAACCTATACAATGCCCGTCTCTTCCTTGACTTTGAATGACAGGACCCAAACTCCTTGGATAGCTTTGGAACGGACACTGCGTTATACAACAAGGATGCTACACAGGCCATCTCGGTCGCCATTCAGAACGGATTCACGCACTTGGATGGGGTACAGTCATACACTGAGAGCGGGACCTAGCTTGGGGATGGGACCGTCGCCGTCAGGAAAGTCGCGGTCGGAATTGTACGTCACGACGAAACTGGGGGCCTCTGGCACTGGGGGAAACACTAACGAGTGCGTTGAAGAAATCTGTGGAGAGGCTGGGACTACGTTGAAACATGGGCTGTGCTCATACCCATCGGATCGCCACCAGGGTCCCTGGCGGCACTTGTATATTAGGTCAGATGTCAGGGTTTTCATCAACCAATTCTTTTTCCCTTTCCACTATGCCGCGCAGCAGTCTGCACTGGGCGCTCAGCGCGATCCTCGCAACTGGATTACTTTCTGAGGGCCCCACAGGCACCCTCGCCCAAACTACAACTGCGGATTGTCTGTCCTCGTTCCATTGGGTACGTCATCTGTTTCAGCGAGAGCGTTTCACTCAAACGGTTTCACACAGATGGACAATAGTAAGGGTCAAACCCCTTGTCTTGTCTCGGCTTATTTACAAGGCGCCTGTAATGGTGGCCGTATGTTGAATCTTGTCATGTTTTCTTCACAATTCTGATGTTCATCAAGAATTTACTGTTGACGCCCTTCCGAACGGCACTCACTATACTGGCCCATTTGCGGATCAATCAAATCCCTGCCAATGTAGTTCTGTCACGTATAACACTATAAGTGCTTGTGGCCTCTGCCAGAACCATTCAATCATTAGGTAGTGTGATTTCCCTGCAAAACCGTTCTCACATTTTTACTCTTTGCCACCAGCTGGAGCTCATGGAACACCAATTGCACGACTGTATACCCGGGAGTGTATGTGTTTTTTTTCTTCTTTGGTTTTGTGTAATAATCATGAAACTTACATTGCAATAGCTTTGCCCCCGGAGTTCCAGATGGTACAGCGGTGCCACAATGGGCGTTTCAAGATGTGACGGTATGCACGAATCGCATCGGTCATTCGCTACTTGCTCGCACAGTGCTAATATTGGTTTTCCAGGCCAGCGATTTATTCAACGTGACCCTAGCTCAAGCTGTTGGCGGTGGGTCACCATTTTTATGACCGCCCCTTGTGGCACTCATGCAATTATTCAGACACTCCTGAATCGACTGCATCTCATCCCCAATCGACTGGTTCTGCATCAACTGCCTCGTCATCAGCTACTCCGTCAGTGCTGAGTTCAACCTCTTCAGGCAGCAGTATATCAAACACTGGCGCGATCGCCGGAGGTGTTGTTGGCGGTGTTGTCGTGGTCGCACTGATCGCCGGAGTTGTCCTCTTTTTCATTATGAGAAAGAAGCGTGCTTCCCAAATTGCGCCATCGGCACAATTTTCCGGTGGCATGTCACACGCTCCTCCATCAACTATTTATACAGACTCTACTGCTTTCGCTCATACGCAGATGGTGCAGCCGAAGCTCTATGTGGGTAAAGATAATTCCTTGAAGACTGGTATCTGACCATGTTCCAGGACCCGTCGGATCCCAGTACATTCCCTGCTTCTCCGCCCCCCACTACGATTATGACTGGATCATCACACGATGTTCCAAGTAGCCCTCAATATTCTTCCGCTTCAATACGTCCTGGTGTGGTGTACAACGGTATGCCAGAAATCTGATGATAAGGGGAGATCAATTCCCCTGGGACATTCTCGAGAGCATCATCACTTGATCTAGTTCTACTCCCGACCATTGCGGTAGTCGGCTTGCATCATGTGATCTTTCCTTCAAGACATTTATTTTTCGGTTTCTCATTGCCGCACTGAACACCGTCACATATATTCTCTATGCTGTCTATTGATCATTTAAACATGTTTGACTGATTTGGTTGAGGATGAATAAATATAATATGCATTTTGTGTAAGCGAACTACATGGCGAACGACTTGTCGGTACACCAGGTGACCGACGGCACCCACGGAAGAGTTAGGATGATCGGCCAAAGGGTGCACCGTGAACTTCTCTTCTGAGGCACCAGGAGATGAAGGATTGTCAGAGTATGGAACAATCGAGCATGTGGTAGACCAGCGCCTGGAAGTTGTTAAAAGATGGAAAAAAAACAGTTTGAAGACGCGGGAACATACGAAACTGTCTTTAGGGCCGGCGTTGGATCCACCTCTTTGCTGGTCTATTTTAACTTGTTATGGGGCTCACGCATGATATCAATGGAATTATCGATAGCAATAATGGGTCCGTTATCAAGCCAAGGTCACAACCTTGGTGCACGGTTTCCTCCTCTTAGTCAACCGTATCAAGAGCTCGTATTTAGGCTGGTACGATCACACCAGTTTCCGGTCGTGTCCGCTGATACCCCCGACTCGTGATATCATCCTTCGACCAACCCATACAATGCCCCTCTCTTCCTTGACTCTGAATGACGGGACCCGAACTCCTTGGATAGCCTTTGGAACGGGCACCGCATTATACCAGAAGGATGCTACGCAGGCCGTCACTGTCGCTATTCGGAACGGATTCATGCACTTGGATGGGGCACAGTTATACGAGAACGAGTCCTCGCTTGGGGGTGGCATCGTTGCGTCGGGAAATCCACGGTCGGAATTGTACATCACGACGAAACTGGGGCCTCTGGCACCGGGGGAAACGCCAACGAGTGCGTTGAAGAAATCTGTCGAGAGGCTGGGAGTGGACTACGTGGATCTTTACTTGGTTCACCAACCACATAACCACGTGGGCCAGCTCAAGGAAGTCTGGAAAGGGATGGAGGCAGCCAAGGCGGCCGGCCTGACCAAGTCTATCGGTGT
>JBBPJL010000383.1:0-18940 GCA_038088675.1 Xanthoconium separans | reverse complement strand
CATAACGAAACCGCGGAATCGGGGGGACGGAATCTCGCTCGATGGACAGTGGGGTTGGCTCAGGCAAGTTACTTAGTCACCAAGAGCTTACGACCACCATCGTGCTGATTAGCCATTCTTGGCTTCCAGAGCTAACATCCCGCTTAAAACTGGGTGGAAATGGAGATTGAACGTATCACTGTGACAAGCTGAGTTTGTAACAAACCGACTAACATCAATATGCCATGCTACAGGGACTTTAGGTACTTACATGGATTAATAATGCAGACCGACGGTCAGCCTTAATGACTTCGTACCGTGGTATCCAACAACGCCCTCATTACGTCGCTCTCAGGCGACCAATGCCCTGTAGGCAGTTCGCAACGTTGGCCAGAGTTTTTCTCTGATGCTTGCAAGGTAGAAGGTTAGCTATACTTCATTCAATGGCTTGGTGTGTAACGTTGAACTGCTGTTTGTTAGAGGTACTTCTGGCTGGTGGCAGGTTGCCGAGCGCTGATTACGTCGATTGCGCTGATTGTCAGGTCGCGACCAGTGGCGGTGACATTTCCGTGCTAAACCATTTTCTGAAGGTACTTTTGCCAGCCGAGTGGTATATAAGGCACTCAGATAGCAACTATCTCTTCCCCAGCATTTCCGGTTTTGTCATGATCCGCCCTACTCTATCTTTCATGGTCATGGCGACCTTAGGGAACGCCATCGGCTCAAGCTTTGTCCCCGATATGCAAGTAGTACTCACACAGCCCAGTCAGTCGATGAGAGGGACATGCCAACAAATTGCGGCGTCTATCTCAGCAGCATCGGCAATCTATGATTCCAGTTCGTCGTGTTTTCCCCTCTGAAAGATGAAACTGACGCACAACTTTCAATACAGCATCGTCTAACTATTATGAAGGCATTGATCACTGGGCATCATCAAGTACCCAATTCGCAGCATGCTCGTTCGAACCTGGTACACTTGAAGATGTCGGCATTACGGTGCGCATGCCTCATCGTGATTATTTTTATTATTCAGAAGAGGAATGCGTTTAGCTCCGAATTCTTGGCCAGACCAAAACCCCCTTTGCGGTTCGTATCGCTTGTCTCTGGGACATTTTAGATCCCTGAGCGGGTTCCTCTAGGTCAAGGGTGGCGGTCACAGTGCTAATCGTGGATTCTCGTCGACTGTGGGAGTCCAGATAGCCATGTCCAGGTTCACGGATGTCATCTATGATCCCGCGGCACAGGCAGTCACGATAGGTGCTGGCCTGAAATGGGATAGGGTCTACGAAGTGCTCGAGCCACACGGAGTGAATGTTGTGGGGGGACGAGTACCTGGGCTCGGCGTTGCTGGATTTACTCTTGGAGGAGGTACGTTCAGATAGCATGCAGAATCTGAATTCTTTTTCATATGAACTACTCAACAGGTTACTCGTGGCTCACAAATCAATATGGCTTGACCATTGATACTGTACAAAATTTCGAGCTGGTTATGCCCAATGGGACAGCTATCAATGTTACGGATACGTCGAGTCCTGATCTATTTTTTGCTTTGAAAGTGGGTGGTTTCTTGGCATGAGACGACAGCCTTAACTGATGCATCATTAGGGTGGTCTGAATAATTTCGTGGGTAGTAGCAGTACTTTGCAAAGACTCGTTGCTGATCATCCTTTAGGGTATTGTAACTAGATTCACGCTGAAGACGTTCCCACAGACACAAGTTTGGGTACGCCTACATCTATATCTGCCACCATTCCAGATGCCCTAATTCAACATGCAAAAGGGAGGGCTCGTTACCTATACCCAGGATGTCTTAGATCAGGTTAATCAAGCCACGGCGAACTTTGCAACGTATAACACCGATCCGAAGGCTGCGATAATCACATCGTACAACTATCTCCTGGGTCAGGTGAGTCCTTTGCAACGTTTCGTTTGAATTCCAGTTGAATATATATATTTGTTCGTCTCATATAGCCTTATGTGTCAGAGTACATTTTTTATGACGGGCCAACACCACCTGCTGGAGTCTTCGAAGAATTTCTTTCGATCCCTTCTTTCACAAGTGAACTTTCGACACGCTCATTCACATCTTTCGTCCAATCTTTACCTGGTTGGAAATCCACACGGTATGTGGATAAGTCGTCTAACCCACAGATAATACTAATACAATTCACAGTGCCGCCTTCAACTCGATTTCTGTGACGAACTACCAGCTTCCCTTCCTCCAGTCGATCGTCAATGAGACCATTGTAAGTAGATCGCCTCTCATACTAAAATGAGTCGTCAATCGTTTCACTTCAGTACTGGGGGAAAAATCTTCCGGACTCTGTCGTATTTGTTTCCTATGATGTGGGACCTTTCCTCCCCACACTCTTCACCCACAATACGTCTCCGTCAGCGTACCCACCTGACCGCACGCAAGCGCTGTACCCGCTCAACATCTACTACGCGTGGTTGTCAGAAGAATCCGATTCCGTTGTCGAGAGCGCGATACGGACGACCGCGCAGAGGCTTCAAGCGGATATCAGTCAGAATGACGTGGCGAACGCCGCTGTCTATCCCAACTTTGCCATCTTCGATACGCCACTGGACAAGCTCTATGGTGCAAACATGCCAAGACTGCAGGCGATTAAGAAGGCGGTAGACCCAGAGGATGTGATGGGTCTCGCTGGTGGTTTCAAGCTCTAACTCTGTGTTTTTGTCAAATGAATTGTCCTGTGTCTTAACCCTTGCCCTACATACTTGGCTTGGACTGTAACATAGCTGTTATTATATCGTTCTAGATCGATCATGACAAGGTGTATCTGGGTCCCAGTCTGCGGTGATCTCACTCATGCATAGTTCTTCGAGTTCTCTGAGCGTCTCGGTAATGGGGGGAATTCACTCCACGTCACTATTACCCATAGCATGCGTGCCTTTCCACACGCGCAACTGGATCGCAATGGCAAGCCAGCCAAAGTTCCATTGTAAGCATTTTCCGAATAATATTGGTTTAGTGACAGAGGAGCTCGAGAAGGTCAATTTACGAGAGAGAATCGTCTCCAGTTGGGGACACAGTCGTGCCGGCGTGACGGTTTTTGCACGCTGGAAAAGCTTTACAGCGCGTTCGTGGTCCCCTTCTCGCACGGACAAGGTTCCAAATAAAACGTCCTGTACAGTATCTTGGTTCGTTTTGGTGGGCATGTATGCCCCACACGTACTTACTTTGATAGTAATATTGTATGGTAATTGGTCGTCATTATCCACTTCACTGATCAAGCGATCTACATGCGAAGGAGCACTACCGTGTTTCCCACATTCAAGCACGGCGGCTACCTGAATGAGGGGACAGATCAAGACTAGTAGCGACGAAGACGACTTGCGCCTACCTTTATCAATAAAAAGAATGTACTTTTCCAGAAGAGGTAACCCTAAAAGCGATGTCGAACGCATCCATGGCGGATTCATACTGGCTACGAGAGCGAGTGCGCGTGCGACGTAACCGAGGATGGATCACCGAATCTTGATAGACTGACGTATGGTCGTCAACATAACACAGGACGGCGGATGACCAATGATCACCTCGTTTGCATCGTCCATGGCCATGTCCCAGCATTTCAGACGAGTCTGGACGAGAGCGTGCTAAGCGAGTGTGCCCGTGGTGCAAAGCGTCCGGTGTATGGGTGACCTCTTGCTTCACTTCTTCGACGCGAGTCAAGTCGCCTTGAGTCCACGACTTAAATGCCGCGCGACCGATAACTATCAGGGGTAACTGTGATCCTGTGTGAGATAGCGAAGTAGTTAGAAAGGGCGAGCAACTAGTGATTAAACACAGGACGAGAAGGGATGGATGGAAGCGATGAACTGTTAGACCGCCAACTTCATACGGGTGGGATCCCTTACGTTCACGCCTGTTGTCAAGTACGAGCTCGGAAGGAAATCACGAAGACTCTGGATGATGAAGTCCCCACAACCTAGTTCGATCACAAGGCGGTCCTGCCAGTGGTGCAGCAGGGAAGTTCCATGAGTCCCCACTAGCGGTAACACGTAGGGCCATCCTACGGGCATCGAATGTCGGTCACACAACCAGTATCTCGTGCCTTGAGAAATTGAAGATTGTGTTTCCTTTATCGAAGGGGCGGGGTTGTTATTTGGCAAGATTCGATCTCCGAGCCGACGTCCTCAAGGAAAACCTCGTTTCAAGTTGTTACTTCAAACTTTCAATTCCAAGTTCAAAAGTTGCTTGTCGTTACAACCTGGAATATTCGAGTCCAGCTTGCTCCTCTATAACATCCAGTTCTTGCCCGTCCCTCCCATTGCGAGAGTCCTATAAAATAAAAATTTTGAACGCTCTTGTAGGCGCTCCTGTACAACGAAGGCCCTGAAAGAATCACAAAGGAAGGAGTACTTTGTCCGGTAAGTTGCAAAAACCGTCACCCAGAATTTTTCACGACTAGAGTATGTATTCTCCTTAGCATAGGCCGTTCTGCTTGTATGCTGTCCTCGGTCATCCACTGCGATGCAACGCACCGGCCTAGATCCTCGTGGAATATCGAATATCTTGGCATATCCAGATCCGCATTGGAATATGTCGCTAACCACGTGTTTTTCCCTGTCTATCACCCCCAGGACGTTGACTACAACAAGGGGAACGTTCATGCGCTAGGCCGTGCAGTGCATGCTGTTGCATGCGCTTATCATAAACACGTAGATCACGTACACGAGTCTCACTGGCATCGCATCACAAAGATGCTGGAAAATTTGTTGGTCATTTCTGACCTTGGCCTTACTCCGGACAAGTTGCCGCATGATCTCCGCTCGGGTGAATGGCTAGACCGCGACCGTGTGCTCACCCAATTTTGTGGAATGGAAACTGGAGGTACGTTCTGAGTTTCGTTTTCGGCATGACTGCTAAGAGCGCATAGAAACCCGTGTTTTCCCCTTTCCATACAGTCCCTTCATCATTCAAAAGCAGGAGTGCATTCTGTACGAGCGGCTCCCTTCCTTCTTATTCGACGGCGACGTATTCCCGTGTCCCGATTCAGCTATTGAGATCCCCAATCCGACGTTTGACGATGAAGATTTCCGGTCTCAACTTGTGAAATCATTATTCCAGTTCGACAACGAAGGGTTAGCTTGCTTATTGAATCGTGTTGGCCGTTCTGTTGAACCCAAGCGAATCGTCAAACGACAACGTTCCAGATACGTAAACTCTGGAAAAATACAGCCTATCTGGAGCCATTCAAATCTGTGGTTTTGTGTTAAGGTTGCCCTCCAATTGTCCCTTGATCGCTCTGTTCTTGGCCATGGTGTCTACAAAACCTTCATATTATTTTTCATGTGCAACCTTGCAAACCACTCAGTTACTAAGGAACTTCCCAGCTTTCTACTTTATTCAATGCTGGCAAAGATCCTCCGACGCTTCAGGAAGCTTGGCTCTCCTGTCCCCCAGTGGCTCTGTGATATGGTGTCGCAGACTTGTACCACTCTCTCAAAGACCCTTGATTTGCGATGGAAAGAGGTACAGGCTAGCCAACAGTCTTCATTCCTGCATCCTTTCCTGCTTGGTATCCAGATTTCGCACCCTCACTGGCATCCTTCCCTGCTTAATATAGCCAAAAGTATCGGGATTTCGCTCCCTCACGTTCACAAGTACATCTGTCTCGTGAATCGTGGAAGTGATTCCCCGTGTTCGCCTTTCCTTTCCAATGGTCGCCAGGGAGACACTCTTGATGAACTCTTGTCCATTCCTCGTGACTTCTCATCACTTCTGGAGTCGGAAAACCAAAAAGATGTTCATGTTGTGCTCTATGACGTCGAACAAGCTGTCAGCGAGGGTATCGATGGTTGGGTTGCTTGCACCACGAATGTGGATGAGGCATGCGAACAACTTGAGAGCTTGATATATCGATATGAATCATCTGTACTGGACACATATGGCCATCAACCAGACGACTTCTCCATTGCGCTCTTAACCATATTCGAGCTTTGGGTCGTTCTGGACAAGCTTGTTCTCAAGGAAATACCCATTCTTGCCGACTACTCTCCCGAAGTGCTGATAGCCCTCCTTTGTGGGTTGCTCCTTCGTGACACTATGAGCATCCACTGGCTATGCCGAGTGTATCAGTACCTTAGCACTCGCCACTGTCAAGCACATTCCGGGTGGTCTGTATTCTCGGATAAATTTGTCGAACATAGTTTCCCTTGTCGTTATTACGACAGTTCTCTACAACACCAACGTCTCAAAATTCGCATAGAAGATAAACTACCCATGGAGTTGGTACATTCCAAGGTCGTGGTATTCGAGCTACAATGTCCAGTATCCTACGACGTGTGGCGTTCTGTCACCTGCTGGATTTCTGGAGTTTCACTGAAGAAACCGAAAGGAGATAGGGAAATCTTCCAAATTCCCGCACTCAAGCCTCACATAAAAGTCCATCCCAGGTGTTCACTCTTTCTATGTTCGGGGCCCACCACAACAATATGCAAAGACAGGTTCTATTATGTTTATGCAGGGACTTTTCTGCGTTTTGGCCACCGTGTATACAAGCTTCCCAGTGGACCATACGCAGAATCGGGACTGCAGAAGTTTATGGACAACACCATGCATACCTCCAACGAGATCTTGGCTTCACAGGTCAATTGTCATCCCGATCTTTCGTTACATGAATTCATTGCATTTGGACACATGTGAAGTGGAGGATCACTCCATTGGTTCAATATCCTGCGAGAGATAAGAAGTAGAACTCTCAACTTCCATCATCAGGGGGTTTACTTGCTGCTCACTCAAGCTTGTGCTCAAGTTGGTCCTCTTGATGGTGCTGGAGCATTGCTGTGGCATCAAGAACTTCAAGATACTTCATTCTGCCACATGCTTCTAGATGAGCTCGAAGGCCTTTTTATTGACGTTAGTGTGGGGCCATCCAATGGGGTGGGAATGGCCATAATTTCGTTGCTGGTTGGTGTCCTTACTTTGAGACTCTCTGGAGATATCTTGGAGCGTGCTATCAAGCTTCTTCAAAACGTCCGTAGGAAGGCATTTGAGTGGGTCTGTGACTTGGTATATAATGGGAGGAAGTCTTCTATGAACGAAGAAAAATATCTCGACCCCCTGCGAGGAATGGCTGCTGTCTGCCGAAGCACATTTGATGTTGGCTCCGCTGCAAGAGACAGGCTTTTCTGTTCCACACAAGATGTTGAAATCGCCCTTTCCTGTGCCATGCTTATACACATGACTGTTTCTGCTTCCTCGGGTATGTCTGATACCTGACTCACATTTGATGACATCACTGACCTCAACTGGTCAGTAATTCCCAACTACTTGCAGGTGCTGCTAACTCGAGATCGAACTCTCTCTCTTGTTCTCGAGGGTCTCTTGAGAGATGCCATCTTAAATGATATCACACATCTTGGGATCGATTGTGCTATTCAACTTGTTTGGCCCGACTATCACCCAAGTCCTTGCCGATGGAAGGCATTGGAGTCGCCAAACTCTCAGTGGCTAGTCTGTGAGACTGCGCCAGCCCAAGACAGACACGCACAAATGGTACATGTGAACTTGCTGGACGGATCACTTTTGGTGGATGGTAAGCCGATAGGGCATAGATTGCCAGGTATCGTGACAAGTAATGCAGAGTACCGCGAACTCTTCGGTGACGTGTGTCCGTTTCTACTTTCTAACGATAACATATGTTTCTCAAATTCAAGTTGTCATTTAGAGCAATCTGATAGTTGCCGCCTCTGATCTCCCAGGAATGGATTTTGTCACGACCTTGGTTGTTTCCAAGCACCGTGTAAGTTGTTTTACTCCTTGACGCTGAATGAAGTACTGAGTGATTCAGCTGCACTTCGCAATTCAAGAAAACAAGTACAAAGGCCGCTTGCGGGCGAGGCAAAGAGTTGTCATTCGTGCGCAACGCGAAGATACAAATGATATCTTTGAGCTGATTCCTCGGGAGTACTTACGGAGTAACCTTCCCGCATCACTCCTTGAGGCTCAAATTCATTGGTTGAATCTGTCTACACACACCATCGAGATACGGCCTGTTAAAAAACCATGGGACCAGTCGTCGGACAATTGGATAATCCAGCCGCATTCTGGACAATATAGGGTAAAAAGAGGAAACGAATATCTTGTAAACATGCAAACCATAACCTGGAGCATGGCTTCAAGCTGTTTTCGTTGTCTTGACCATCCTCAACACCTTGTTGTTACCATATCACATCTCGACCCGGACACGACCCAATATCCATCACACTTGCAATTGTGGGTCACCTTGCCCCGCTATGGCTTATCGTTCTTCGTCAACGAGCTTGGCAACTTCGAGTCTAGTGACTTCAAGGGTATGGTTTACGATGAAGATCAATGCATCGGGACATTGTTCGGTCTTTCCAATCGGCTTGTTCTGCGCCCCAAAAGTCAAATTGAGGTGGACCTCATGGCCAAATGTATCATCATACCGTATGGTCATTTAAGCAGCGGGTACGGTCTGTGCCCTGGAGAAGTTCAAGTCAACTTTCCTCCGTCTGGACCAGTCGGTTACTACGTGTATCAAACGGACAGCGAGCTGGGCTGTTTGAAAGGGTTCGTCAGCCTAAAGAGCAAGTTATACCTTGCAAATCTGCATGATGTTACTACCGGTCACCCATGTCGACCCGACCCGTTGACAGGGAGAACAGGTCTTGAGGAGGCAATTTCTCTCATATGGTTAGCAGGCGCTCGACAGCAAACCCGTCTGGAATCATTCCTTTCGCGGAGCCCCCAGATACGTTTCGCTTTCGCCAGCTTGTCGGAAGCCATGAGTGTCCAGGACCTTTTTTTCGATTGGGATCGACGTACTAACGAGGATTTGTTGCAAGACTCGTATCTCTTTCCGTCCGAGGTTGCCGCCGGCGTACGGTTCCAAAGAAAATGTACCGCAAAGTCACTGGATCAGCTGCTTTGTGACCGGCCTGTGCCTAACCTACGGGCACGCAGTGAACTACCTCCTCATGATGGGTGCCATGGTCCTCCTTACTCCGATACCGATCCTCTTCGTCGATTGTTCACCTCTCTGGGGACAACTGAACCAGCAACTGCATTTCAAAGTCAATACACAGCTCGACTTCATGATAGCGCACGCCGTATCCAGAGAGTGCATCCCTTCTGCATCACATGTCGGAGTGGTAGCGGAAAGCCAGTCACAGAGACACTTCGTAAACACTATGCACAGTGTAAAATCAACTACACGGAGAGTCTCGAGATGATGAAGATGGCACTCGGGCCGAAAACACAATTCGAACGGCTCCTTGATCAATGTGGCCAGTGGCCACGCGTCACGCCGTTTATTCTGTTCCGATGTCTCGCATCCACCTCTCCAATCAAGCCGCCAGAGGACTGGAAGAAATGCTTGATTTCCCTGGCTCTACTCGCACTTGACGTTCAGCGAGCACGAAGATTGCTCAGGTTTTCATTAGAAAACCTTGACGAAGAGTTAAGAATACCGTGATCCAGGTCAACATGGGGGAGGGAAAATCTTCGGTGATCATCCCTATCTGTGCAGCTGCCCTCGCCGATGGCAATCAGCTGGTCCGCGTTATCGTTCCAAAATCACTGATACCCCAGACCCTCCGACTTCTCACTGAACGTCTCTGCGGGCTGGTAAACAAGCCAGTGTATCATATAACCTTTTCTCGGGATGAGATACCAGTGAACACCAAAAAAACCTACCTGGACGAAATTCTTAATCTTGGAAATGCGCGGAACTTATACGATCTCGCATGCAAATGCAGACGTGAATTCGGTATCGTTGTCACACAACCCGAGCATATGTTGTCGCTCAAACTGGCCAGTGTTGAGACAGTGTTGCTCGAGACTGGAAGCCGGACGGAACAAATTGTTTGGAAATGGGATTTCAAACATGTTCTTCATGTGCTGGCAGATTGCCTGCCGAAGTCGGTGGGTACCGCGATGACTATAATAGGGCCATGCACTGAATATAAACCGGGAAACAGTTAATTACAAACACCCATGTTTTCGACGTGGCTGAGGGAGTAAGGAGACGTTATCCGACTCGGAGTTGCGAACCACAGCCCCCTAATCAACTCTTCGATATTGCATTGCCCAGCCTGCACCAGGATCGGACTGATGCATTGCAGAAACTTCAGGATTTCTTTGAGACAAATTCTCGAGATATCCTAGACGAAAGCGATGACATTCTGCGTCCTCAATTCCAATTATTCTATGCCACCGGCGATCAACATCACTTCGAAGGATCACCAGGTCGATGGGTCATTGTTCAACACGTTCTCGGGCTCGTGAAACGGCATATGTACCTCATGTCGACCCCAGACTCATGCACAATACAGTGCGAGGGCAGCCCATCCAGATCATTCCCTCACATCCACATTCTGCAAGCCAAGGGTGGCGAACGACTAGTATCACTGGTCACGGAAGATGTACTAGATGGGCGTCTCTCCCCCGCTGTCAGTTTCCATTCTGATCTGGGGCTTAGGGAAGTGCTTCGCGAGTTCATCCTACAGAAGGAGATCCACCCAGAAACCATGAACACGGTAGAAAAGTACGCTCGTCAAAGCACCTTGTGGGGTTCACTGCTTCTCCTGCGCGGTCTCCTAGCACACGGCGTCCTTTTGTTTGCTTTAACGCAGCGCAGGTGGCGTGTTGATTATGGCCTTGACCCAGCCTCCCCACCGCGTACCATGCTTGCTATCCCGTATCGTGCAAAGGATGTGCCAGCAGAAACAGCGGAGTTCGGACACGCGGACATGACCATCTTGCTGACCTGTCTCTGTTACTATTATGTGGGCCTCACCGAGAAACAGCTCAAAACTTCCTTTGAACTTCTGCTACAACAAGACAACCCATCTGCGGAATATACACTCTGGCTGGAGGAGTGTGACGCCGCATCGGTGCCAGACCCCCTTCAGAAGCTGAGCAGCCTTAACATTAGATCATTCGAACAATGGGAACACTGCGTCTCTCTGTTCACCCGGAATGAAAGAGCGATAAACCTTTACCTTTCGAAATTCATCTTCCCAAACCATGCGAAAGAGTTTTCTTGGAAGATCCCGGCCACATCTTGGGATATAGCGGAGAAGAAGAATCACCTAGTCACTGGTGAGAGGAGTTTCGAGTACTGATTACTCTGTGCTGGCTGACTGGAGATCAGGATGTTCTGGGACCAGCGACAGACAGTATCTGTTACCCACGTCCATCTCTCAAGACGACCCAGATCATCTGAATCAGACCGGAACCAATGCAAAGATCCTCGCTTACCTTCTTCAGCCGGAAAACTCCTCGTACAAGGTAACAGCCGATGGGAATGGCGAGCGGTGGACCACACGCAAACTACTTGAAACTGTAATCGCCCAGCATCCCCAGATTCGTGTCTTGCTAGACGTTGGCGCACAGATACTTGATTTGTCCAATATCGAGCTTGCGAAGGCATGGCTAGACTGCACTTCAACCATTGACACTGCTGGTGCAATATATGTCGATGAAAATGACGAGTTGATGGTGCTCGCAAGAAATGGTACCACGAAGCCTCTGTTATCGTCACCACTTGTCCAGCAACTTGATCGTTGTGTCGCATACCTGGACCATGCTCACACACGGGGTACAGATCTCAAGTTCCCTCCTGGCTTCAGAGCCGCTGTCACACTGGGACACAAGGTTACAAAAGACCACTTAGTTCAAGGTGTGTCTAACTCACCGTCACACGAACGACACATCATATTATTCCATTAGGTTGCATGCGGATGCGGATGCTAGGACATGGTCACAGTGTCATGTTTTTCACACCTCATGAAGTCGATCAGAAAATTCGCTCCCTGGTTGTTAAAGTAAACCCGAGTGCCACAGTCGACACTGCTGACATCTTGCATTGGGCAATCCACGAAACGTGGAACGACATCCGGCAACAGGCGCCATATTGGGCACAGCAAGGAATGAACCACAAATCTCGATATGAGACTTGGCTCCGTTTTCGTCGCAATGAGGCTACGCCCAAGGAAGTCGCGGACACCTGGCTACAGCCAGAACTCAAGTCACTCGCTGACATGTATATGCCATGCCAGTCTTCGTCGGGACCCACGTCGTCCACTGATCTTCCGCGAACACTTCGTGAACGCTGTGAAACCCTCGGCGTCCTGTCACTTCATGATGTTCGTATGGGCGAGGAACAAGAAAGGGAGGTGTCTCGCGAGGTCGAGCGCGAGCGCGAAGTAGAACGGCCTCCCATAGCATCACCTGCCCCACATTTTCTTCACCCTGACGTCATCCAGTTCGTAAGGACAGGTGTCGTTCCTTCACCCTCCTGGAGCACAGCCTTTCGTCACGTTTTCGAGACCAGTTTCACCGCGTCCAATCGACATGCATGGAGCCCATATATATTAGCGACAGCGGACTTTTGTCAGACTGTCCTGCCAAGCGAATCGATTCAAACAAGGTCGAATGACTATCTGCGTCCCGTCCAGTGGGTTATCTCCGGGAAAATGCGCGGAAAGAATGCCCTCGTCCTCGTCAGCCCATTCGAAGCCAACGAATTGATGCCAGAGGTTAGGACCAGCCGACACGTCCACCTTCATTTATACATACCCCGCATAACCAAGCGCATGAAGCCGTCCGATGATCTCCGGCTGTATTCAGTCCCTCCTGTCCCCCCCGACTGGACTCCTCCTTGGGATTTGATCGACCAGCTCAACATATTCGCCGGACAGCTGTATCTGAGCGACAACGCATCCTACGTGCGAGTGTGCCGTTTCCTTGGCGTAGACGCAGGAGATCGATCCCAAGTCGCGGGCGCGGTCGTCCTGCGTAACTGGTTGAGCAACCCAAATTCCACCGACGCAGAGATCAAGGAAAGGTTCGAGGGAACTCCACTTCCGCTTGTGATGCATTTGCTCGCCGCTAGAAGGGGCACGAATCTTGCGGGGACGCACATGGGCAAAATCATTGATGGTTACCCACTGAGTGAAGAAGACTTTCAGAGTTCGCCATCTCGGGATTTTTGGCGATGAAAAGCGGGACGAGTGGTATTTATCCCGTGGATCGAAAGGAAAGGAGGAGAATAGATGACCCTCTTTTTGTTTTCCTCACACCGCGTTGTGGCAGTACATAATTTTGTCGCACGACTCGCACCATTATGATGCGCGATGGCTTGGATAAGTGCACTAGCTAACATATCATGTCTACTGTGACTTGACCTCCAGGTGTATCTTGTACCCGTATCAACTACGTACGAGCAGGAGTTGGTGGGACGAATCCCCAACTCGCGCATCATCCGCAAGCGCCATGAAGAGGTCGCAGATCCCATCAGGAAACTCGGAAATGATTTGCTGTGGGTTAACGTAAGGAGAAATGACACGGATATCCTACGAACGGATCACGCTACGTCTGTCAGAATTGAAGGACGATCCAATTTGAATTATGACCACGTCCGCGGAAACATTTGACGACGACACGAGCATGTTACGAGCGCCACAAGGACGACGGATGATATCGATGTTCTGCTGTGAGAGCGCCCCGAGGGCGTGGGCCGCGGCGCCAAATGGCAAGCACGGCACGAATCGGTGGTTGTTGTGAGTCGATGTGCGTCTAGGCACCAGGAATACCTGGATCGACGGGATACACCGAGTTGAATGACGAATGGTTCGATGGAATGCGTCATACCAGATTAGTGAATGGGAAACCGGTGCATGTTGTTGAATATGGGACGAGCCTTTGTGCTATTCATAGTGCACCATGACCAGACTGAGCCTGTTCTGGTAGCAGAAGTGGTTCAAATCGACAGACAGGGAAACGGTAAGGAGACTATCGATTGCATTGGAGACGCCGCTGGTCAAGTGCGATGACACCGCAATCTCTGTTGGGGACTCGTGACCAGGCTGTGGTGCGCCTCTCCAAACGGAGACAAAACCTGTGACAACTACACCCGAGATCTATTTTAACGAGGGTCGAACTGCGATGCAGCAGCACATGCGGTCATAGAGATCCATGATGTCCAGATCCTCGTTATCTTTCAAGTGATACTTTATATGCCCCCTTCTCCGCGGCCCGTCTACGGAGCGAAGACGAGCTCGGAAAAGGCCGGGGTGGAAGCAGTGGGCAAAGAAATTGCCCCAAAATCGACGATGTGGGTCTCAACGACTGCGGTCTGCGGTGATTTCTGGTTGGGGAAGCATTCCGAGTACACAGAAATGAATCGTACCAATATCAGGCGCAGAGCCTTCACGTTGTGGCTGAAGCGAAGGAGACGGTCCGGGGACTTGACCAACGTGGACCTATGACAAGTCGACCCTTGGGTGTGGGACTTGCCACTTGGCGAGCATTACTGTCCGGCTCCGCAACGCATTGGTTGGGTTATTGGCATGTCCCAATTGTTGGGGTTGTGGCAAATGGGGTAAAATTTATCCCTATGGTCGGGGAAGTTGTGGATCCCCGAGGTTTCCTCGAGGCCGCCCAAGCAACAAAAAAGTAGACCGACGTTTACCTAGTGGAGTTACGCAAGAGGTCGGTTTTTTTTGCCGACGGGGGGCATGCTGTTATCGCATTTTTTTTTTTTTTTTCTGGAAATTCCCTTCGCAAGAAGCCCAACATCGTGATCAATGCCGACTCGTTGGCTGCATCCAAGCGGCAATAATTCATCCAGGAAAAGCTTGTGGCAGGGCGGGGTTGACGTCGTCTCGAGAGCTTATATGAAACAGGGGAATTCTACGAATTTCGTACGGCGGATAAAAAAGGCTGACATCCCGGTGATTCTTGAAGCGCCCAAGTTCAGATTCTGGGTGGGAACAGGCTGGCCCAAGAAAGCGCGACTCTTGGATTCCATTGCCCCAGTTACCAAAGAGAGAATAAAGCACCATTCCACCTCGGCCAACCTGCTGACATCTTTCTAAACGCTCTATCACCATTCTGTACGTACCTTGCCTTTGATCCATCTACATCCTGACCCAGCCTCGTCGTTGCTTGACTGTTCCCCAACCAGATCGCTGAACACAATGCCTGCGATCCGTGAACACGACGTTCCTCAATGCAACTTTGACGACGACGGTTCGTTTTTTTTTTTGCACAACTCGAACCGTACCATGCTCATCAGACTTATCAGACATGCCGCCTCTCGTCGACAACCCGAATCCATCAATGACGTTTACCTTCTTCACCGACATGACACCCATCACTGCCCTGAGTGCGGATCCTACCATCCCGTTCGAAACTGTTTGGGAGAACCCAGTCCCCGCACCCGCATCTCCCGCCGAGTTCCCCGAGCTCGTTGAAGCACAGACAACCTTTCCAAGTCCCGACCGCGCGAGCCACGGCAAGAAGCGTGACGCCTCTTATATCCCACGCCCGCCCAACGCCTTTATTCTCTTCAGATCGTCGTTCATCCGGAGTCAGCAAGTTCCGGAAAAGGTCGAGGGAAACCATAGCACCCTCTCAAAGATCATTGGTATGTACTTCATCATTGTTCTTGTGGGTCGTATGACATTGGGTCTGCGTTACAGGTAAATATTGGAAGACACTCCCTCGTGAAGAGAGGGAGGTTTGGGAGGCAAAGGCGCTTGTGGCGCAGACGGAGCATAGGAAACGATATCCCGACTGGCGTTTCAGACCCGGAGCCAACGCACTCGCCAAGGTCAAAGTCAAGGATGGGCCCCAAACATCTAATCGAAAACGAACAGGGCAAACTGGTCGAAAGATAAAAAGAGATCCTGTGAATAAGAAATCGAAACCCGGCGATGAAAGATGCACGATAATTGCAGATCTCTTGGTCGAAGGCAAGACAGGCGTGGATCTAGAGCATGCGGTCAAACGATGGGAAGATAGTACCGGAAGGGGGGTGGTTAGGCGGAATGGTACCCTCAAGGATATCACTGGAGCTAGGAAGGAAGACGGAGATGAAGAGAGAGAAGTGGCGGTGGCGAACGAAGTCGAGACCCAGGAAGAGGTTATCTCCACCACGAGCACCGAGGTCCTCGTCACCACTGACGACCCTGGACCAACCCGACCGAATAGGTTCACCACACCTACAGCCCGTGCTCAAACCCCCGACGGCTCTCATGACGACCGTTTCAAGATTCCACTCACGGCGATGTTCAGGCGTTCGCTGTCTGCCCCAGCGGGTCAATCTTCACTGAACCTGAACCAGGTATCTTCTCACCACCGTCAGGACTCGCTTGACAGCGTCTTCGCCAACGTCTCGTATGACATTACGGATTCCCGACAAAGCGCGTGCCCGTCGTCATTCAATAGTGAACAAACAGAAGACCTCTCCCACGCTGTATCGGTGGACTCCGTCGGATGTCTCTCTCCCCTGGTTCTTCCGTCCGTGCTTAGAGAAGACGTACCGGCGCGTTGGAACGACGTGAGTACTGACCACATGTCGGTTATCAATATTATCAGTTAAGCACGTAATTATTACAGCCGTACAATCTCCTCGAGACTTCGATTGGCCTCCCACCCCCGCCCGACTGCCCTGGGTTGGCCTATGCCCTCCACACGCCCGCCGTCACGCCCATCGAGGACCAATCCTTTGCGGGTTACAACTTTTGCCCGACAAGCACGGAATTCGACAAGGGACTGCCCCCCACCTATACCCGAGATGCGCAGAACGCGTATAATGCGCCTAAGAGCTGGACCGAGAGCGGCGCGCTGCAGGAGCAGATGCCCATCTTTATCAACGAGTACGCGGGCGCGACGGATGTCTACGATTGGTGCGCGCCGCACTATACCACATTTCTCGACGGTTCATACCCCTACCCTGGCGACGCGGATCAGTTTGGTGGACTTGGAAACGATTATATCCGTGTTCAGGCGGGAGATTGCCTTCCTGCCGTCGCGTACTGACCCACAGATACGTCGAACCAACTATAGAGAATGCATTCGAATGCTTTGTATAGGGGAGAGTTGCTGCTATTGGTTTGTCATGCCGGAAACCAAATGCCTCGCTTTTTAGTTATGCACCCTTTTTTTTTTTTTGCTTTCCATGCGCTCCGATCTTGCTTTTATTGTTGCCAGCATTTGGCACCTATGTGTTTCCGCTTTTTAACTGCTCCTGATTGTTGTATACTAACTTGCCTCGCGTTGTACGGTAGTGTACTTACCATGTCTTGTGCCTAGACCCGATGAGCGATTGTATGTATGACCATTACAGAACGAGGTGCTCTGATTGACTGATGGGGTCTAGACTGGCAAGGCAATCAACAAGTCTTCATCCCCTCAAATTCCTCGATGCAACCCGCCCGCCGGTAGCATGATCGTGCGCGTGTTTGTCACCACGAGGACCCACATCAACCTTCTCTCAACATCCAGGCTACCTTTGTTGCTTGTGGGCACATGGTGCCCTTGGCATCAGACTCATAGGGCTGGAAATGCATATGTACATCGCGCCAGTCGGGGTTGGCACAGACAACGTGTTTTACTGGCAGCTTCTATATATCAGGCACGCGGGCATAATGCCTTCGACCCCGCGCCGCTCATGCCACGACGGACGACGCGTGTTCTCACAGCCCCATTGGAAGGCCGTTCATAAGTTGTCAGGCCCCGCCCGTCAAAGCCAAAGTACATGCATACTACGTTTTCAAGGTTTTTAGGGTGACCACACCACACGGTTGTCCATCGACGTCGTCGGATCCGAATCTAGACCCAGACAGAGTTCCAGACGTGCCACATCACGCATCATGATGGTGTCGTCGACGGTTGCGCTGGCACGCGTAGCAGGCGGCGACGTGAGGGCGACGTCGTGCCTGTCATGGACTTGTTGTTGTGCATGGTTGGTTTGGTGAACGCTTTCAAGTGCCCGGGACGACGAGTACGGACGCGAGCAGAGTCTGAGCATGTCTCGTGTTTAATTCCGTGGGAGACGGCGTTGGGGTGTATGACGTGTCGTGGAAAAAAAAAGTAAGTGGTCATCCAGATCCATCCATGGTTGGTTCCTGGGTGTCTGGCACCTGCCAGCGGCGAGATGCGGAGAGATGAAAAAAAAAAAAAGGTACGGCGTCGTTTCGACCACATCAATGATCAATGCCAAGCTTGGGCGAATCCATTTACAGCGCGCGAAGATACGGCATACAGCGGTCTAGGATTGAATAGCCTAGCGCTGTGCGGTGACTAGGACGGCGCCGGAAACTCGAACACCGTCGATGCCTCGACTCATTAGGGTCCAAGTCTCCCTTTTTCGGTGCATCGTGACAGACTCGACGTGTACTTGATGCATTGCCACACTCAGGCTGCGTTTGACATGAACGGGGCGGCGATTTACTATTGGTCTCACCCTTGCACGTGGAGATGGTGCTTTCTGTCGAGAGCGTTGTGCTGATGGTACGTTCCTGACCCCACCCTTTGTATTCCGTTCCAAACATCGTTTTGGATGAACACACAAGAACTTCTTGACAGGTGCCATGGAAGTCGAAAATGGCTGGTGGTCTGGATCTACAGCGGATACAACGCACGTATGTTGACGACGACGAATGTGCGCGGAAGGAACGATTAGACAAGTGAGATTTGATGCTGCCCATTGAGTGGAGCGTTCATGCAGATAGAGTGAGTTATTCCCAATGTGGTATCTGTTATCCCTCACGAGATTCAAGATGAATCTTTAGATGCTAGACTGAGTCCACTTTACGAAGTACTACAAAAAAGAGTTGGTAAGACAGGAGGGGAGTCCGAGTCTTTGCTGGCAAGCCAACCTGGGCTGTCATGAAGATGTTGTTGACAAACTCAACATCGCCATCAACATGACTTGCCAACTCTAAAGTTTACTTGTATGGGTTGAAATGTACTTGATTGCAACACTTGAATACAAACCTGACAACATGACGTCGTCCAATATAGCTTATGTAATGTATGATGGTGGCTTCCGTGACATGACATGACATTGACAAGCCGGCCCGCGCCAGTTCTCACTCCAGAGCTTCGCAGCTCTCTCACGAAACGGACTGACCTTTTCCTCCTCGACATCATCACTGCCAACTTGGCAACACAGTATGC
>JBBPJL010000382.1:0-18944 GCA_038088675.1 Xanthoconium separans | reverse complement strand
ACCTCTACTGCGAAGAACTAGGACTTCGCGTCGTCACAAGAGAACCCAACCTTGGGTTGAGTGCGACATCGTCGACTTCGCTCTGCTTAAGTCGACGACTATCAAACAGAACATTGCTTCTTCGTTACTTCATCCTCTGCAACTGAGTTTACTCCAGTTGTCACGGTAAGCGTAACAATGATCCTAGGAATGACCTGGCTCACTGAAGTCAATCCCCTCATCGATTGGTCCTCAGGAACAGTAGAAATTAACAGTGATCCACACCTTCCCTCTTGACGACAACCTATACACCAAAGATACTTACTACAAGCCATGGGGCTCAACATGATGACCATATTGAGCGACGCATCTATAAAAGGAAAGGACTCGGAGAGTACCTCCCAACGAAGGAGTGGATACATTGAACCACTCTTTCAACCCAATTAGCCCAAGAAGCCGGAACTAAGAAGACTGAACTTCCAAAGGAGTACAAAAGATACAAGAAGGTCTTTGAGGAACCGACCAATGAACTACCCCCTAAACAAGCCTTCAATCACAAAATTGAACTCACTAAGGACTTCATACCTAAAAGAGGAAAGCCCTACCAGCTAAATGTTACGCTTACCGTGACAACTGGAGTAAACACAGTTGTGGAGGATGAAACAAAGAGCAAGCAATGTTCTGTTTGATAGTCGACGTCTTAAGTGGAGCGAAGTCGTCGATGTCGTACTCAACCCTTAATGGAAGGGTCCTCTTGTAACGACGCGAAGTCCCAGTTCTTCGCAAGGGAAATTGAGAAGAGACACAAGCGAGAAGAGGGCGGCTTCGAGCAGGTGGAACTCCAGTAAACACAGTATGAATTGCATAGAACTAGATTGGGTTTTACAAGTACAAGACTCAAATATTTATATGATGTAAGATCCAGCACGGACCATCCAGTTTTGTAGGAAGGGTAAATGTTCCGCTAGTTGGAACGCAATGGAAGAAGAGAAACCGGAAGGAAAACGGAGTCCCACTGTCCGGAAGAGTGGAATGTCAGCGAGCGGGAAGAAACGAGTGTCATACTCGGGAAGAGTCGCCGAGTAACAATACAACATCGTATGGGATAAATTGGAGGACATCGGATAGGGGCGGTCCCTATCATGAGGAGTGAAAGAGTTCAAGAGTATGAAGAAGAAAAATAAATGTGCCAATCACAAAATCATAACATTAGCCCCTTTTTATGGCTCAAAGTTCCACCTTTGAGACTTATCCCTCCATAACTCCCTCAATCGTCTCCACAGTTGACCTCATAGTCAGTGAGATTGTACAAATCCTTGATTGACGGCTTCTCCCAATAGAACTCCAGTGTGTGTCCTTGATGGCCACAGCATAGGCAAGTATAGAAGGGGCAGTCTTTTTGCGCATGGCCTGGCGCTGTTTTGCGACAGATGGGGCAAGTGTATTTGGGACAGTCTGGTCATATATGGTCCGTGCCCCTACAAACAAAGCATTTGGTGTGATGGATGTAGGGAGATGTGGAGGAGCGAGGGGTGGGGGTGCGGTCAACGTCGATGGGATTGGTCGAGGACCCAGCGGGTGAGGGTGATATCGAAGCCACCTTTTTACCTTTGCCTCCTCGTTGGCCCTTGACATCCAAAGAATGGAGTCCTCCAATAATGATGTACTCCCTGGTGCCGGTTTTGGGGGATCGAGTGGGAGCGGGAGAGGGACGGTGGGCAAGGGGGAGAGTGGCCAGGATTCAATCCATGAGTCCCCCATCAGTAAAGGAGTTCTCTCCATTAATTCCGGGGTGAATTCCCGGATGAGATCTCCCAGGGTCAATGTTTCCTTCATCAGACTTACTAGGGGCTGGCACAGGAATGGGGGTAGAGTTCTCTTTATTGGACAAGGATAGAGGAGAGGAATCTCTAGAGGTGGTGATGGAGGTGGCGGTGGTGAGGTCCCCCCTAACTGAGGAGTCAGCATCCCACATACAGAGGGGGTTGTCCCAGGGGGTGATTGACTGGTCAAGGTAAAACTGCTGATATTGATGGGGGAGAGACCTAAAGATGGTACAGATAATGGGGGCAACGATGATGAAAGGGAGTTTGTTGAGGGCCGTAATGACTCCAAAGCGTTGGAGAGTGTTATAGATGAAGAGTTGGGCCTTGGAGATGGTGGTGTCCATAAGGACGTGTCTGGGGTTGGGCTCGAGTACATCTTCCATAGTGATCTCATGGACTTGCTTGACAGTATGAAGGGATTGGGTGACAGCAATGAGGGTATCAAGGGCGCCACCATGCACAAAGGCATCGTCACGTTTAAGGTATCTGTGGACGATGGGGTTGGAGAGGAGGGCACTAAGGGCCATCCAACGATGTTCGGGGGGGAAGCGGTGAAGATGGAGGGGAGTGTCGAGGGGGAGGTCATTGACGGTAGCATACATGTTTCTGTGGTGAAGATGGGGGTGAGGGAAAGCCTGCCACCAGATGGTGTGCCTTATAGCTATTCCCAGTATTAGTTCCGAGGGGCTACCTCTTATCTCCCAATCGGTCCCAGTATTCTTGAATTAGTTCTGTGGAGTTCTGCAGGTTCCGTGTGGATTCCCAAGTGTTTTCTGCCGAGGAGTAACCTTTCCATTTGACCAGATACGTCTGTCGGGCGGGCGACCCTCAGTGTGCCAAGATATTTTCAACTTCCCACCTCTTCTCCTTCTACTATGTTTAGTGGTTCTGGGAAGAAGTTTGCGCCATGTTCCTCAGTTTCTTTGTATGGGGAAAGAAGGGAGGCATGGAACACGTCGTGGATTTTCCAGGTTGGAGGGAGTTTGAGGCGGTAAGAGATTGGGGATAGTACGTGGACGATTTTGAAGGGTCCTTCCCTTCGAGGGGTGAGCTTTTGAGTAGGGTACTTTAGCTTGAGATTCCGGGAGTCCAGCCAGACCTTTTGTCCTGTTTTCCAGGGAGAAAACTTGGATGTGATTTGATCTGCCATATATTGTCTGGCTTTGTCATGGGCTGCGACCGCTTCTTCTCGGGCTTTTTCCAGGGAATTCATCTGCTGTTCTAGAGCTGGAAGGAAGGTTTTTCTGAGAGGGGGGTAAGAACGGGGTTCGTAGCCCATCATCAGGAAGAACAGGGTTTGTTTGGTGACAGAGTGACGGGCGGAGTTGTGGTGGTACTCAGCCGTCACGAGGAGATCCGACCATCTTTGCAGAACTCCATTGCAAAAGATCCGAAGATAAGTTTCTAGTTCTTGGTTAACTCTTTCTGTTTCTCCGTCGGTCTGGGGGTGGTAGGCGGTAGAAAGGGCAACATCGTACTGGAGGAGTCTGGCGAGTTCGATGGCAAAGGCCGAGGCGAACTGAGGGCCTCGGTCAGAGATGACTTTGTCATGTAGCCTGAAACGTCTGAAGATGGAAGAGAAAAAGAGCTTGGCCACCCCAGCGGCATCAATAGTCTTAGTGCAAGGTTCGAAATTTACCCCTTACTAAGCCCATGGTCTACCACAACCATGACAGAATCGAAGCCGTTGCTGGTTGGAAGTCTGGTGATGAGATCAACGGACACCTGCTGGAATGGTCAGGTGGCAGTGGAGGCAATAGGAGAAAGAGTGGGGACAGTAGGGTGTGTTTGAACCTTGTTTGCCTGGCAGGTGGTGCAGCCAGAGATATACCTATGGACGAATGTTGTCATTCCGGGCCACCAATAGTCTTTTTCAAGGGAGGCAATGGTGCGGAAATAACCGTTGTGTCTGCTGAGTGGGGAGGAATGGCATTCTTCCACTAGTTGATGGAGAAGGAGGATGTCTAGTATGTATGCGCATCCTTTGTAGTAAAGAACGCCATCGGTGTAAGCCCAGTCCATAGGGTTATTGAATCGTGTAGGCAGGACTTTATCATGGTCCGTGCTGAGAAGTTTTAATCGTTCAAGGACTAGGGGATCTGATGGGGTGGAAGCGAGGAGTTTTGATTGTAGTTTGGTGTTGATAGTCCGGATAAATAGTTGTTCCAGAAGAAGCACCTTTTCTGTGTTGTCAGATTCCGTAATAACCCCTTCAGGTCAAGATAATGCATCGGCTGGGCCCATCTGGGATCCTGGGCAGTGTTGGAAGGCCAGGTTGTACTCTTGAAGGAAGAGTTGCCATCTGACATGGCGACAAGACAAATTCTGTGGTTGCTGAAAGTAGGTAAGGTTTTTGTGGTCCGTTAGAATGGTAACCACGTGTTCGGTGCCCGTGAGATAGTGTCTCCATTCCTCCAAAGCGTGAATAACAGTGAGAAGTTCCCTGTCGTAGATGTCGTAGTTCCTTTCCGCTTCGGAGAGGGTTTTGGACAAATAGGAGCACGAGTGAAGGTCCCCATTGTCATCTTTCTGCATTAAGACGGCTCCAGTAGCGATGAGGGAAGCATCAGTCATGAGGGTAAAGGGTTTGGCTGTGTCCGGCATAGTGAGGACAGGGTGACGTAAGAAGGTGTCCTGTAGTTGTTCAAAGGCTTTCTGTCCACTCCCACTTTGTGGTTTTTTGGGCGAGATCATTGAGTGGATGGGCGATGTCGGAGAATCCAGGAATAAACTTTCAGTAGAAGTTGCAGAACCCAAGAAAGGATCGGACTGCTGTTACGGACTGAGGGGGTTTCCAGTCCCGGATAGCGTCTACCTTGGTTTTGTCCATCTGGACTTTTCCATTTCCTACCACCATCCCCAGGTATTCTACCTCCTTAGCAGCGAAGGTACATTTCTCGGAAGAGTTTCTGTTCTTCCATATGGGCCAATACCCTCCTTGTCCGTTCCTCATGTAGTTTCGGATCATTCTTTGAATGAATGAGGAGATCATCCATGTAGATGACTAACCATCCTTCGGCGAAGGTGTTGTTCATATATGTTACGGAAATCCACGGTTCACCGGCTATACCACCAGACTGGACCACTTCATTCTTTTTCTTCGCCTTTCCTTGATGGACAGGGACCATGTTACCCCTAGGCTCTGGCAGAAGCCTCACTGCACATATCAGTACTCTGGGAGTACTACCATCGTCGTCCTCGCCATAGGACACCTCAAGAGTCGCCATACTCTCACTTATGGCCCACCCTCGTCGCCCTAGACATCTCGGTCACAGATGTGCTAGCAAGACTTGCCCTGAAGACGGACACCTGTTCCCAGTCAATCCTGGAACCCTCCGCCTTCCTTTCGTTATCCCATTCCTCACTGGCCGCAGGAACATGACTCGTCTCGACCCGGGCTCACTGTTAAGTTGGTAATTCGGGGTTACCGATCAACTCCGATGAAACTCTGGAGTGCCGGAGTTTCGTAGTGAACCTTTTGGCGAAGACGATTCAGTTGGAACGTCACGCCCTTACTGGGAGTTCTTAATAGGTTTGGGGTTACGGAGTTCGGGGATCGGAGTTCGGGGATGTAGTGTCAAGGGAAGGGACTTCACATTGCAAGCAACGAAGTTGAGTAGCGAGGTCAGAGGAGAGTCAAAGACTCAAGTGGAGTTTGTTGAGTGAACTAAATTGATATTCAAACTGAAAGTCCAAAGGTACAGAGTACGGAGGTCTAAATACTTGGGGAACTGAATAGAATACATTCGGGGTTATGACAAAGGATCTTAGTAAGTACGCGAAGTCAAGAATGTACGGTAATCGAAAAGCCGGAGCTGTGCTCGGGGTTGCACTTTGTCAGGGCAGTGCAACGATAGGCGGGACACAGGTTAGTTATGAGAACGAAATGTATACTAGTACAAAAGAAGAGGAGCGAAGTAAAGAAGAGTTTATACTTGAAGGTAAACTCCAAGCGGAGTAGCGAAAGTCCGAAGTGACTGAGACAGGGTTCGGTGCGGGGCAACGGAGTTTGAGGCTTCGGGGTTGGACTTAGAGGTTTTCTGGGATATGACACTCACCCATAGCCCTTGTATAGCCATGCGGAACTCCGTTCACATATGGCACTAGATGCACTCCTGATCATCTGTGGATTCTCGCACTGATCCTCATTGCCCCGAGACAGCGGATCCCCTTTGATCCTATTTCCTCCTTCCAATGGAACCCCGTTCTTGACCTTCCATCGCATGTACAGCCCTATGGACCCTATAGTCATATAAGGGCATGTTTCTTCTATTGATCCCTATTGATCCTGTTGATCCTCTTCCGCTCTTCATGACAACAGGACTCCCTTTGATCCTTTCCGTTCCTTCCCGTTGTGGGAAGCCTGTTTGATCCTTTGGATCACCCTTTGCCCTGATGGTCCGTGCACCATTCAGGATAGTATATATAGAGTTACCTTTGTTCCCTGGTAGCTCTAAGCTAGTTCTACGCCAAGATACCTGCCTGTATCCCCACTGCACTTCGGTGCCCTCTTACTCGCAATCTTATCTTGTCTACTGGTGTACTTGTAGAGGGATCCCTCAGAGTCTCGTCCGCTCTTGACATCGCCTCTATTTCACGACCTTCGTCTTCCGGCTCTTCAAGGCATTCAGTTGCACTTGTACCCTCAAGACTCCTCGTCGGTCTCGCACGTCCGTGCTTGACTTCCTCTACACAAGGGACGGTACTACGCTGGGCCAGCTGACTCACAGTACAAGGTTATATTACTGCTCACTTCATCTCTCTCACACTCGGATAGTTGCGACTAACTTCGCTAGGGCATCGGCTCGCAGTAAGCGTAACAATATAGGCCTGGAACATAGCGGGGGAGTTGCACATTCCAAAGAACATCACGGTGGGTTGATAGAGGCTGTAAGGAGTGATGAATGTGGCTTTCCACTTGTCCACAGGGTTAATCCAGATGTTGTTATATCCCCATTGCACATCCATCTTGGTGAATAATTCTGACTCGTTTAGTTTATCAATGAGATTGCCTATAAGTGGCAGTGGGTAGGTGTTCTTTACTGTCTGGGAGTTGAGATATCGATAATCCTGGCAAGGGTGGAGTTTTCCGTCTTTCTTCTGGACGAAGAAGAAGGGCGATGCTTGTGGTGATTTGGACGGCTCTATCTTTCCGGAGGCAAGATGTTCTTTGATGAACTTCTTACAGGCCTCCTGTTCGGCGGGATTTAACTGATAGGCTTTCCCTCTTTTGGGGACAAAGTCTTTAGTGAGCTTGAATTTATGGTCAAAAGCTCTCTTGGGAGGTAACTCATTAGAGGGTTCTTCAAAGACCTTCTTGTAATGCTCATATTCTCTGGGAAGTTCGGTCTTCTTAGTTCCGGCTTCCTGGGCAAGTTGAGTAGAGAGAGTGGTTCGGCATATCCACTCCTTCTTTGGAAGGTATTCTCCTAGTCCCTTTCTTTTGTAAATACAATGTTCAATGCGATCATCCATGTCGAGCCCCATGGCTCCTAGGAGATATCGTTGGTGTATGGGTTGTCGTCGAGAGGGGAGGTGTGGGTCACCATTTATCTCTACCATCCCCGAGGACCAATCAATGAGGGGGTTGACTTCAGTGAGCCAGGTCATTCCTAGGATCATGTTCTGCTTTCTGCATTGTATGATGAAGAAGTCTTGGTTTCAGGGAACTCCCTGGATATAAATGGTAACTCGAGTGCAGTAGCAGATGGTCCTGGATCTGTTAATGGTTCCATCTGCATTGTATGCTTCTTGAGGTTCAGCGAGTCAGAAGAAAGGGAATATGTTTCGTCATGCATAAGCTTCATCCATGAAGCAGGATGTTGCTCCGCAGTTGATCAAGGTGGTGGTTTGTCCAACATGAACTCCCCCCATTGCAGATACTTGTAGAGGTATTAAAATTGACTTTTCCTCTACAGTAGTTACAATGGGGTTTGTTCTAGGCATTCGAGTAGTCGGTCCTTGACACCGGTCTAAAAATCCTTGAGTTTCTGCTTTATCCTTTCTTCTGAGAGCTTTGCACCCTTTTTGGGCATGGTCCAAGTCTGATTGATTCCTTCCATGGGAGTGTCTTTGGTCTGATAGGTTGGCGGGTCTTCTAGGTAGATCTCCTGCAGGGATTCGGCCATCTCCTTTACTCCGTGTCCTTTTCCGACCAGCTGCTCTATCATCCTGATCACCTCATTCTTTTCCTCTTTCTCCACGGGTTTGTCTTCGACAACCCAGTTTTGTATGGGCGGACATGGCAGGGGTTTATCAGAGCAAGATCCAGATCTCCAATTTCCAGATCCTTTTCAGTTGTCTTTGTGGTTCCTAGTGGAACACCCTGGCTTCTTACATATGAAGCATTTGCCTTCTCTCATGAGCTTGGTCCTCTCTACAGGGGAGAGTCGAATATAGTCAACGTCCATAGCGTTTGGGTCACGAGTGTGGGTGGAAGTGGTTCCATATCCCCCAAATCCGGGTCTCCTGCCTCGGATATCCCTGATGCGCTCAGTTTGGCGGGTGAATTTTCCTGCTGTTTTGATCCATGCATCGACTGTTAGAGGTTCTTCGTTGGAACCCAAGACCTTTTCCATAAGGTTGTTGTGAACTCCTCAACTGAAGGTTTCGCAAAGAGCAGATTGATCTATGATTCCAGATTGGGCTGCCAAGAGTTTGAACTCGGAGGTGAACTTGTTGAAAGCTTCCTCAGTGTTAGGTCCTTGGTGGATGGCATAGAGTTTCCTTCTAGCCGAGGATGTCTCGTCATGAATGGACATCATGCCCCAGAAATCGGCTTTGAACTTTTCCCAGGTCTGGTCTTCTTCAGGGATAAGCTTTTTAGCCATTCACTCATAGTATCCTTCGGAGAACATTCTTCCTTTGCCATTACTCATCCTATTCAGGGCTGTGACGATTTTTGCTTCGTTGTTGTATTTCGGATTTATGGTGAAATACACATCCATGGCATGAAGCCACCAATTGGCATCAATGCTGTTTCTGGAGAATTCATCAGGTAGTCTGGCCTTTAATTCTGGCATCTTGTCTTCGGAGTCTGATTCTGGGTCGGGAGGAAGAGGGATTTGTTTGGGTCGTACTGGGGAAGCTGGTGCGTCCCAATTGATGGGGGCAAATCTGTCTTCTTCTTCCTCAACAGTAGGTTCTGGGATAGTACCGGTGGTGGCTCTGGTTTACGAGACGGGCCTGGGGTACGAGGAGCGAAAGATGGGATAGGACAAGGTGGAAGGGCATAGGGTAATCTTCCTTCTGCGATATTTCGCTCTTTAACTCTTTCTTGGGCTCATTTGTAAGTTCCTTTTTCATCGAGGGAGCTGAGTCTTCTTGGGAGGGGAAGATAATCCGGGTGGTCGGATGTTAATCTCCAAAGTTCAGGGAGTCCGGACGAAGGTGGTAAAGGATCAGAGGGATCCACACTGGTAGAGGGTTCTGGTGAAGACGAGGGAGTGTGAAACCACAATATGATGGGCAGGGCCTTCTCTTAGAGAACAGGGCCTTGTTCAGAAATCTAGTTCTTTTGTTACACTTACCGTGACAACTGGAGTAAACACAGTTGTGGAGGATGAAACAAAGAGCAAGCAATGTTCTGTTTGATAGTCGACGTCTTAAGCAGAGCGAAGTCGTCGATGTCGTACTCAACCCTTAATGGAAGGGTCCTTGTTACGGTTTTCCTTGTCGCTGCGTTTGTTTTTCTGCTTTGTCATCTTTCGGACTCATTTCTCTCCTCACGATGGGACAGCCCCATCCGATGTCTTCCGATTTATCCCTACGACGCTGTATTGTCACTCGGCAACTTCCCCCAAGTATGACTCCCATTCCGTCCCGCTCGCTGTTGTTCCGCTCTTCCTGACAGCGGGACTCCGTTCCCTCTTCCGTTTCCTTTTCGTCCGTACTGTTCCGACTAGCGGAACATTCACCTTTCCTATGGGACCTGATGGTCCGTGCTAGATCTCGCGTCATATAAATACTCAAGCCTTGTATAGTAGAAACCCAATCTAGTTCTACGCAATTCATACCGTGTTTACTGGAGTTCTCCTCACTCAAAGTCCCCTTCTCCTCACTCAAAGTCCCCTTCTTCTCATTCGAGTCTCTCTCTCATTCCTGCGAAGAACTAGGACTTCGCGTCGTCACAAGAGGACCCTATTCCAAGGGTTGAGTGCGACATCGTCGACTTCGCTCTGCTTAAGTCGACGACTATCAAACAGAACATTGCTTTTCCCAATTGATTGCTCTCCACGACTGTGTTAACTCCAGTCGTCACGGTAAGCGTAACAAAAGAACTAGATTACTGATCAGGCCCTGTTCCCTAACAGAAGGCCCCACCCATCATATCGTGGTTTCGTCCCCCGTCGTCTTCACCGGAGTCCCCACCAGCCATGGATCTCCCAGCATCTTCTAACAGACTCCTGGACCTCTGGAAACTCCCCACCGGACATCCGGATTATCTCCCCCTCCCAAGAAGACTTGCTTCTCTTGAGGAAAAGGGAAATTACAGAAGAGCTCAGGAAAGAGTTCGGGAACAGAATCTTGAGGAGGGAAGGCCAGGACACGCTCTCCCACCTCAACCCTTTATCCCTCGAGGACTCATCGTACCTTCTGCCTACCCCGAAACAACTCCGGAACCCACCCCTAACCCGGTCCCCAATCCAGTTACTCAGGAGGAAGACAGATTCGCCCCCATTGATTGGTCAGCACCAGTCTCCCTGGTACGACCCGAAAGGATCCCCCTTCCCCCAGATCCAGACACAGATTCTGAAGACGAGATGCCTGAATTAAAGGCCGGACTACTGGACGAATTCTCCAGCAACGGCATTGACGCCAACTGGTGGCTTCATGCCATGGATGCATACTTCATCATTAACCCAAAGTACGACGATCAGGCAAAGATCGTCACCGCCCTGAATAGGATGAGTAAGGGCAAAGGAAGAACCTTCTCTGAAGGATACTACGAGCACATGGATAAGAAACTGATCCCAGTAGCCGACCAAACCTGGGAAAAGTTCAAAGCTGACTTTCGGGGCATGATGTCCATCCATGACGAGACATCTTCGGCAAGGAGGAAACTCTACGCCATCCACCAAGGACCCAATACTGAAGAAGCCTTCAACAAGTTCGCCTCCGAGTTCAAACTCTTGGCAGCTCAGTCTGGGATCATTGACCAATCTGCCCTATGTGAAACCTTCAGCCAAGGAGTCCATAATGACCTTATGGAAAAAGTACTAGGTTCCAATGAAGAACTGCTCACGGTAGATGACTGGATCAAAGCGGCAGGAAAATTCACCCGCCAAACTGAGCGCATCAGAGACATCCGAGGCAGGAGACCCGGATTCGGAGGATATAGAACTTCCTCAAACAGCAACCATGACCCCAATGCTATGGATGTTGACTACATCCGACTCTCTCCCGTAGAAAGGGCCAAACTCATGAGAGAAGGCAAATGCTTCATATGTAAGAAGCCGGGATGTTCCACCAGGAACCACAAAGATAACCGCAAAGGATCCAGAAATTGGAGACCTACATCCCAATCGGACAAACCCTTGCCGCGTCCACCCGTACAGAACCGAACTGTTGAAGACAAACCCACAGAAAAGGAAGAAAAGAATGAAGTGATCAGAATGATAGAGCAGCTGGTCGCAAAAGGACATGGAGTAAAAGAGATGGCCGAATCCCTCCGGGAAATCTACCTGGAGGACCCGCCAACCTATCAAACCAAGGACACCCCCATGGAGGGAATCAATCAGACCTGGACAGCACCCAAAAAGAACGCGACACCCTCGGAAGAAAGGGTAAAGCAGCGACTTAAGGATTTTTAGACAGGCGCCGAGGACCGACTACTCGACCGCCTAGAACGAACCCCATTGTAACTACTATAGAGGAAAAGTCAATTTTAATACCTCTACAAGTGTCTGCAATGGGGGGGGGTTCATGTCGGACAAACCACTGCCCTAATCGATTGCGGAGCAACGTCCTGCTTCATGGATGAAGCATATGCCCGAAGAAACCGATTCCCCTTCTTCCGACTCTCAGAACCTCGAGAAGGGTATAACGCAGACGGAACGATCAACAGAACTGGAACCATCCGCTATCGCACTCGATTCACCATCTATATCCAAGGAATTCCCCAAAACCAAGACTTCTTCATCGTACGATGTGGAAAACAAAATATGATCCTGGGAATGACCTGGCTAACCAAAGTAAATCCCCTCATCGACTGGTCCACCGGAACAGTAGAAATAAGCGGAGACCCACACCTCCCCTCTCGAAGGCAGCCAATACACCAGAGATACCTTCTAAGAGCCATGGGATTGGACATGGACGATCGCATTGAGCGACGTCTATATAAAAGAAAAGGCCTAGGGGAATATCTCCCAAAGAAGGAATGGATACGACGAACTACTCTCTCTACACAACTCGCACAAGAAGCCGGAATAAAGAAGACCGAGCTTCCCAAAGAATACGAGCAGTTCAAGAAGGTCTTCGAGGAACCTTCAAATGAACTACCACCGAAGCGAGCCTTCGACCATAAAATTGAACTAAATAGAGACTTCGTACCGAAATGAGGAAAAGCTTATCAGCTAAACCCCACCGAGCAGGAAGCCTGCAAGAAATTTATTGAGGAACATCTTGCGTCCGGAAAAATAGAGCTGTCCAAATCCCCACAAGCATCCCCCTTTTTCTTTGTTCAGAAAAAGGACGGAAAACTCCACCCTTGTCAGGACTACCGATATCTGAACTCCCAAACAGTGAAAAACGCCTACCCCCTCCCACTTATCGGTGACCTCATCGATAAACTGAACGACTCGGAGTTATTCACCAAGATGGACATACGATGGGGATACAACAACATCCGAATCAACCCCGCAGACAAATGGAAGGCAGCTTTCATAACCCCTTACGGCCTCTACCAACCAACGGTGATGTTCTTCGGAATGTGCAATTCCCCTGCCACGTTCCAAGCATACATGAATGATACCTTCGCAGATATGATTGCGGAAGGATGGTTGGTCATCTATATGGATGATCTCCTCATCCACTCTAAGAACGACCCGAAATTACACGAGGAACGAACAAGGAGAGTTTTGGCTCGGATGGAAGAACAAAAGCTCTTCCTCAAACTCGAAAAGTGTACCTTTGCTGAAAAAGAAGTCGAATACCTCGGCATGGTAGTCGGGAATGGACGAGTCCAGATGGACAGAACCAAAGTGGATGCCATCCGAGACTGGAAACCCCCCCAATCAGTAACCGCTGTACGATCCTTTTTAGGGTTCTGTAACTTCTACCGAAAATTCATCCCGGGATTTTCCGACATCGCTCGACCACTCAATGACCTCACCTGAAAAACCACTAAATGGGAATGGGGAGATACCCATCAGAAGGCCTTCGAGAAACTGTGGGATACTTTCCTCAAACGACCCGTCCTCATTATGCCAGATGCCTCTAAACCTTTCACCTTGATGACTGATGCCTCCCTTGTAGCAACCGGAGCCGTTTTAATGCAGAAAGACGGAAACGGAGACCTTCACCCTTGCTCTTATCTATCCAAAACTCTCTCAGAGGCAGAACGAAACTATGATATCTACGATAGGGAACTTCTAGCGGTCATCCACACCCTGGAAGAATGGAGGCATTATCTCACTGGCACCGAACATGTGGTTACCATTCTAACGGACCACAAAAACCTTACATATTTCCGGCAACCACAAAATTTGTCCCGCAGACATGCCAGGTGGCAACTCTTCCTTCATGAATATCACCTCACGTTCAAACACTGCCCTGGTTCCCAAATGGGTCCAGCCGACACAATGTCCAGACCCGAAGGGGTCGAAACCACATCCAATAACACGGAGAAGACGCTCCTTCCGGAGCAACTGTTTATTCGCACCATTGATGCTGAATTACGCTCCAAACTACTCGCCTCTACCCCAACTGACCCTCTTGTCCTGGAGAGGCTGAAACTCCTCAGCACGGACCACGACCAGGTCCTACCTACCCGATTCAATAACCCCATGGATTGGGCTTACACCGAAGGCGTCCTTTACTACAAAGGATGCACTTATGTGCCTGACCTCCTACTCCGTCGGCATTTGGTCGAAGAATGCCACTCCTCCTTACTCAGTGGACATAACGGCTACTTCCGAACCATCGCCACTTTGGAAAAAGACTACTGGTGGCCAGGAATGACTACCTTCGTCCGCCGGTATATTTCCGGCTGTGCCACCTGCCAAGCAAACAAGGTTCAAACCCATCCTACTGTCCCCGCCCTCTCTCCCATTGCCTCCACCGCGACCAGACCATTCCAACAGGTGTCCGTTGACCTCATCACCGGACTCCCACTTAGCAATGGCTTCGATTCCATCATGGTCGTGGTCGACCACGGGCTTAGTAAGGGGGTGATTTTCGAACCTTGCACCAAAACAATTGACGCTGCTGGGGTGGCTAAACTCTTTTTTACTTCCGTTTTTAAACGTTTCGGGTTGCATGACAAAATAATCTCTGACCAAGGCCCTCAATTCGCCTCCGCCTTTGCTATCGAACTTGCCAGACTCCTCCAATATGACGTCGCCCTTTCCACCACATACCACCCTCAGATGGATGGAGAGACTGAAAGGGTCAACCAGGAACTAGAAACGTATCTTTGAATCTTCTGTAACGGAGTTCCACAAAAATGGGCAGATCTTCTGACTTCTGCTGAATACTACCATAACTCTGCATGACACTCCATCACCAAACAGACCCCGTTCTTCCTGATGATGGGCTACGAACCCCGCTCCTATCCTCCCCTCGGCAAAACCTTCCTTCCAGCCTTGGAACAACGAATGAACTCGTTGGAAAAAGCCCGAGAGGAGGCTATCGCTGCCCATGACAAAGCCAGGCAATATATGGCAAACCGAATCACATCTAAGTTTTCCCCTTGGAAAACCGGACAAAAGGTGTGGCTAGATTCACGGAATCTCAAATTGAGATATCCCACCAGAAAACTTGCCCCTCGAAGGGAAGGACCCTTCGAAATTGTCCAAGTACTATCACCAATCTCCTACCGTCTCAAGCTCCCTTCGACTTGGAAAATCCACGATGTGTTCCACGCCTCCCTCCTATCCCCATACAAAGAAACCGAGGAACACGGCACAAACTTCTTTCCTGAACCACCGGACATAATAGAAGGCAAAGAAGAATGGGAAGTTGAGAACATCTTGGCACACCGAGGGTCGCCCACCCGACGATCGTATCTGGTCAAATGGAAAGGATATTCCGCGGCAGAAAACACCTGGGAATCAACACGGAACCTGCGGCATTCCGCAGAGCTAATTCAAGAATACTGGGACCGACTGGGAGATAAGAGGTAGCCAATCGGGACTAATTAGGGATAGCTATAAGGCGCACCGTCTGGTGGCAGGCTTTCCCTCAATCCCCATCACTCCTCCCCCGCAGAAAACATGTATGCCACCATCCTTGACCTCCCCATCGACACCCCCCTTCGTCTCCACCGCTTTTCCCCTGAGCACCGCCGAATGGCCCTCAGCGCCCTCCTCGCCAACCCCGTGGTACACCGATACCTCAAACGAGACGATGCTTTCGAGCATGGTGGCGCCCTTGATACCCTCATCGCTGTCACCCAATCCCTCCATACCGTTAAACGAGTCCATGAAATCTCTATGGGAGATATACTCAAGCCCAACCCAGGACATGTCCTTATGGACACCACTATCACCGAGGCCCAACAATTTGTCTACAACACTCTCCAGCACTTTGGGGTCATCACTGCCCTCAACAAACTCCCCTACATCGTCGTCGCCCCCATTATCCGCTCCCTCTTCAGATCCCTCCCACACCAGTACCAACAGTTCTATCTCGACCAGTTGATCACCCCCTGGGACAACCCACTCTGCACCTGGGACGCCGACAACTCCGTCAGAGAAGATCTCTCCACTGCCACCTCTACCACCGCCACTCGAGATTCCTCTCCAATATCCTTGTCCTCTAAGGAAAACGATACCCCCATTCCTGTGCCAGCCCCTAGCGAGTCCGTCGAGGGAAGCTCAGACTCTCGGAGACCTCATCCGAGAATTCGCACTGGAGCTGATGGAAAGAACCCCTTCGCTAATGGGGGACTCGTGGATCAAATCTTGGCCACAATCCCCTTTGCCCAACGTCCCTCTCCCCCTCCAACTGTTTCCCTCAGAGAAGCCGAAAAGCGTTACATCATCATTGGAGGGTTGCAGTCTTCAGATGTCAAGGGGCAACGAGGAGAAAAAGGTAAAAAGGTGGCTTCGGTATCGCCCCCACCCGCCGGGTCCGCATCCAATCCCATCGACGTCGACCATACCCCTACCCCCCGCTCCTCCACATCTCCCTACCACCATCGCACCCGATGCTTTGTTTGTAGGGGCACGGACCATATACGACCAGACTGCCCCCGCTACACTTGCCCCGTCTGCCGCAAAACAGCACCAGGACATGCGCAAAAGGATTGCCCCTTCGCTACTTGCCTACACTGCGGCCACCAAGGGCATATACCGGAGTTCTGCTGGGAAAAGCCGTCGATCAAGGATACGTACGACCTCACCGACTACGAGGTCAACTATCCCTAGTTGTGGTATAGTGATTTTCTGACTGCTCTTGGTGTCAGAAAATTGGTAGTGTCATGATTCCACACAATTTCTTTTTCATGCAGGTCACCGAGACAGCAGAACTCCACTTGATCCCATTCCTAGCTCCTGATGGGATCCCGTTCTTGATCTCCCATCACATGTACTGCCCAATGGACTCTATAGTCATATAGGGCATGTTTCCTATTTGATCCTTTGATCCTGTTGATCTCCTTCCGATCTTCATGACAGCGGGACTCCTTTTGATCCTCTTCATTCCTTCCCATTGTGGGAAGCCTGTTTGATCCTTCATGGATCACCCTTTGCCCTGATGGTCCATGCACCATTCAGGACACATATATATAGAGGTACACTTGTTCGGTTGTATCTCTAAGCTAGTTCTACACCAGAATACCTGCCTGTATTTATACTGCACTTCAGTGCCCTCATACTCGCAATCCTATTCTTGCTCGCTGGTGTACTGGCGATAGGATCCCTCTTGAGTTTCGTACGCTCTCGACATCGCTATCGTTTCATGCCTTCATTGTCTTCTGGCTCTTCAAGGCATTAGCTTGTGCTTGTACCCTCAAGACTCCTCATCAGTCTCACACATCCATGTTTGACCTCCTCTATGTCTAGGACAGTACTCAGCTGGGCCGGTTGGCTCGCAGTACATCAGGTTGTATTACTGCTCACTTCATTTCTCTTCTCAACGAATGGTTGCGACTAACTTCACTAGGGCATCGGCTCACAGTAAGCATAACATTCAGTGGCCACAATGGTTATTTCTGCACTATTGCTACCTTGGAAAAAGACTACTGGTGGCCTGGAATGACTACCTTCATACACCATTACATTACCAGTTGTGCCACCTGCCAAGCCAATAAAGCGCAAACTCATCCCACCATGTCTGCACTATCACCTATCACCTCTGTTTCCACCTGACCCTTCTAGCAGATCTCTGTTGATCTCATCTCCAGTCTCCCCACTAGTAATGGGTTCGACTTTGTCATGGTTGTGGTCGACCATGGATTTAGTAAGTGTTATGGATTTACAGTTCACCAGCAGTACCACCAGATAGGACCATTCATTTTCTTCAACCTTTCCTCGACAGACAGGGACACCACTACCTCAAGGCTCTGGCAGAAGCCTTACCCTTTGTATCAGTACTCAGGAAGTACTACTGATGTCATTGTCCACACCTAAGGACACCAGGAGTTGCCATACTCCCGCTTATGGCCAATCCTTGTTCTCTAGACATCTCAGTCACAGATGGTCTAGCATTGTTACGGTTTTGTGACTGGCACGTTTATTTTTCTTCTTTAACTCTTTCACTCTTTCACTCCTCACGATAGGGACCACCCCTATCTGATGTCTTCCGATTTATCCCATACAATGCTGTATTGTCACTCGGCGACTCTTCCCAAGTATGACACCCGTTTCTTCCCACTCGCTGACATTCCGCTCTTCTGGACGGCGGGATTCCGTTTTCCTTCCAGTTCTTCTTCCGTTTTGTTCTGACCAGCGGAACACTTACCTTCCCTATGAGACCCAATGGTCCATGCTAGATCTTGCATTGTATAAATGTTCGAGTCTTGTACCAGTACAACCTAATCTAGTTCTACGCAATTCATACCGCGTTTACTGGAGTTCCACTTGCTCAAAGTCCTCTACTTCTCGTTCGTGTCTCTTCCCCTTTCTCCTTGCGAAGAACTAGGACTTCGTGTTGTTACAAGAGGACCCTTCACTTAGGGTTGAGTACGACATCGACAACTTCGCTCAGCTTAAGTCGTCGACTATCAAACAGAACATTGCTCACTCCTTGTTTTGCCCTCTACAACTGTGTTTACTCCAGTTGTCACGGTAAGCGTAACAAGCATGACTACCCTTGAAGATGGATACATGCTCTCCTAACCAATCATAGAGCACTCCACCTTCCCCTCATTATCACACTCCTAGCAGAGCAGAGGAGTATGACATATTATGACCCAGGCTGTTCCTACAGCCACTGTACAGCTGCACAGAACCCCTTGTCCATCTATGGTCTAGATGCGTTTCTGATCATCTATCGATCCCATCACTGATCCTCTTCACCCTGAGACAGCAGATCCTTATTTGATCCTTTCCTTAGTTCCTGATGGGATCCTGTTCTTGATCTCCCATCACTTGTATGCCCAATGGACTCTATAGCCATATAGGGCATGTTTCACCTTTTCGATTCTTTGATCCTGTTGATCCTCTTCTGATCTTCATGACAGCAGGACTCCTCTTTGATCCCTTCATTCCTTCCTGATGTGGGAAGCCCATTTGATCCTCCTAGGATCACCCTTTGCCCTGATGGTCTGTGCACCCTCAGGCTCCCATATATATAGAGCTACACTTGTACTGCTGTAGTCTCTAAGCTAGTTCTATGCCAGAATACTTGCCTGTATTCCTACTGCAACCCCTCATTTCCCCCTACTCACAATCTATTCTCATTTACTGGTATACTGGCAATAGGATCCCTCTTGAGTGTTGTCCACTCTTGACATCACTGTTGTTTCACACCTCTTTG
>JBBPJL010000381.1:0-18953 GCA_038088675.1 Xanthoconium separans | reverse complement strand
TCTTTTTTTTTTTTTTTTTTTTTTTGGGGGGGGGGGGGGGGGGGGTGGGGGGGGGGGTGGGGGGGGGGGGGGGGGGGGGGGGGGGGGGGGGGGGATAAGAATGGGGTTTGTATCCCATCATCAGGAAGAATGGAGTCTGTTTAGTGACAGAATGTCGTGTGGAGTTATGGTGGTATTCAGCAGAAGCTAGGAGATCCACCCATTTCTGTGGAATGCCGTTGCAAAAGATCCGTAGATAAGTTTCTAATTCTTGGTTGACCCTTTCCGTTTCTCCATCCATTTGTGGGTGGTATGTGGTGGAGAGTGCTATGTCATATTGGAGAAGTCTTGCCAGTTCTATGGCAAAGGCAGAGGCAAATTGGGGACCACGGTCAGAGATTACTTTATCATGTAGTCCAAAACATCGGAAAACAGAGGAGAAAAAGAGCTTGGTGATCCCAGCGGCATCAATGTTTTTGGTGCATGGTTTGAAAATCACCCCCTTACTAAGCCCATGGTCTGCCATGACCATGACAGAGTCAAAACCATTGCTGAATGGGAGCCTGGTGATACATAAGATCAATGGACACCTGTTGGAATGGTTGGGTGGTGGAGGAGGCAATAGGGGAGACAGTGGGGATGGTTGGATGGGTTTCAACCTTGTTGGCTTGACATGTGGCACAGCCAGAGATATAACGGCAGACAAGGGTTGCCATTCCAGGCCACCAGTAGTCCTTCTCTAAAGTAGCAATGGTGTGGAAATAGCCATTGTGTCCGCTGAGGGGGGAAGAGTGGCATTCCTCTATCAGATGTCATCAGAGAGTGGTGTCTGGAATATAGGCACGTCCCTTGTAGTAGAGGACTCCCTCCATGTAGGCCCAGTCTGCTGGGTTGCTGAAACAGATGGGCAGGATGTTATTGTGACCCATGCTGAGAAGTTTCAGCTGTTCCAGGACGAGGGGATCTGAGGATGTGGAAGAGAGGAGTTTGGAACAGAGCTCAGCATCAATGGTTCGGATGAATAACTGCTCTGGTAGGAGGATCTTTTCTGTGTTGTCAGATGAGGTTGTTATTCCTTTGGGGTGTGATAATGCATCAGCTGGGCCCATTTGGGATCCTGGGCAGTGTTTGAAGGTGAGGTTATACTCTTGAAGAAAGAGCTGCCATCAGGCATGCTGCTGGGACAGGTTCTGGGGTTGTCAGAAGAAGGTTAAGTTTTTGTGGTCAGTTAGGACCGTAACTGTGTGTTCCATTCCAGTGAGGTTCCTCCAAGGTGTGGATGACAGCAAGAAGTTCCCTGTCATAGATGTTGTAATTCCATTCTGCTTCAGAAAGGGTTTTTGACAGGTAGGAACAGGAATGGAGGTCTCCATTATCATCCTTTTGCACAAGCACTGCTCCGGTTGCCACAAGGGATGCATTGGTCATGAGGGTGAATGGTTTGGATATGTCAGGCATTGTGAGGACGGGACAATGGAGGAAAGTGTCCCTCAGCTGGTCGAAAGCTTTTTGGTGTGTAGATGCCCATTCCCACTTCATGGTTTTTCGTGTCAAATCGTTGAGTGGGCAAGCTATGTCAGAAAACCCAGGGATGAATTTTTGGGAGAAGTTGCAGAATCCTAGAAAGGATTATACTGCTGTTACCGATTGAGGGGTTTCCAGTCTCAGATGACATCAACTTTAGTTTTGTCCATTTGGACTTTTCCATTTCCTACCACCATTCTGAGGTACTCCACTTCTTTGGCTGCAAAAGTACATTTTTCAAGTTTGAGGAAGAGCTTCTGTTCTTCCATGTGAGCAAGCACTCTCTTTGTCTGTTCCTCATGCAATTTTGGGTCGTTCTTTGAGTGGATGAGAAGATTGTCCATGTAGATGACCAACCATCCTTCGGTGATCATGTTGGCAAAGGTGTTGTTCATGTATGCTTGAAGTGTTGCCAGGAAATTGCACATCCCGAAGAACATTACTGTTGGTTGGTAGAGGCTATAAGGGGTAATGAAAGCGGCTTTCCATTTCTGCTAGATTGATTCAGATGTTGTTATACTGTTATACCTTCATCGTACATCCATCTTGGTGAACAACTCCAACTCATTTAGTTTATCAATTAGGTTGCCAATGAGAGGCAATGGGTAGGCGTTCTTGACTGTTTGGGAGTTAAGGTATTGTATCAATAGTCTTGGCATGGTCAGAGTTTTCTGTCCTTCTTTTGAATAAAGAAGAAGGTGGATGCTTGGGGGGATTTGGATGGCTCTATCTTTTCTGAGGTGAGGTGTTCTTCAATGAACTTCTTACAGGCTTCCTGCTCTGCAGGGTTTAATTGATACACTTTTCCTCTCTTGGGTATGAAGTCTTTAGTGAGTTCAATCTTGTGATCGGAGGCCCTCTTAAGGGGCAACTCATTAGATGGTTCCTCAAAGATCTTTTTGTATTGGTTGTATTCTTTGGGGAGGTTGGTTTTCTTGGTTCCAGCTTCTTGGGCGAGTTGCATGGAGAGAGTGGTTTGCTGTATCCATTCTTTCTTTAGGAGGTATTCTCCCAGTCCTTTTCTTTTGTACATGCAATGTTCGATCCTGTCGTCCATGTCCAACCCCATGGCTTGTATGTAAGAGGTATCTCTGGTGTATTGGTTGTTTTTGTGAGGGGAGATGTGCCTCGTCATTTATTTCCACAGTTCCCGAGGTCCAATCAATGAGGGGGTTGACTTTGGTTAACCAGGTCATCCCCAAGATCATGTTCTGTTTTCCACATTATACAATGAAGAAATCTTGGTTTTGGGGGACTCCTTGGATGTAGATAGTAACTTGGGTGTGGTAGTGGTGAAGGGTTGGTGAGTCCGGTGGGTATGACCCGGATAGGTCCTACCAGACACTAAGAGAAGGGGTGGGTGTTACGGTTTCTTTATTGGCGAGCTTATTTTTCTTTGTTCACTCCTGAACCCTTTTACTCCTCACGATAGGGACCGTCCTTATCTGATTTCTTCCGATTCATCCCATACGATGTTGTATTGTCACTCAGCGATTCTTCCTGAGTATGACACCTGTTTCTCCCCACTCACTGATATTCTGCTCTTCCTGACAGCGGGACTCCGTTTTCTTTCTGATTCCTTCTCTTCCGATTTGTTCTGACCAGCGGCACCCTTACCTTTCCTATGGGACCCGATGGTCCGTGCTAGATCTTATGTACATCGTATAAATACCTGAGCCCTGTACTTGTAAAACTCAATCTAGTTCTATGCAATCTATACTGCGTTTACTGGAGTTCCACTTGCTCGAAGATCCCTTCTCGCTCGTGTCTCTTTTCCCTCTCCATGCGAAGAACTAGGACTTCACATCATTACAAGAGAACCCCTTTGCTTGGGGGTTGAGTATGACATCGGCGATTTTGCTCCGCTTAAATCGTCGACTATCAAACAGAACACTGCTTAGCTCTTGTTTTGCTCTCCACAACTGAGTTCACTCCAGTTGTCACGGTAAGCGTAACAAAAGAACTAGATTACTGACCAGGCCCTGTTTCTTACATAACAGAAGGCCAAACCCCAATTCATCATTTTGAGGTTTCGAGCCCCCTCGTCTTCCCCAGAACCCATTACCACTGTGGACCCATCACCACCACCAGTACCTTCGTCTGGACTACCAGAACTCTGGAAGTTACCAGAAGAACACCCAGACTACCTTCCCCTCCCCAAATGATATAGCTCTCTTGATGAAAAAGGGATTTACAAACGAGCTCAGGAAAGGATAAGGGATCAGAACATCGCAGCAGGAAGACCTTCACACTATCTTCCACCTCAACCTCTACCCTTCTCCACACCTGGACCCTCCACTCGGACAATTGAACCACCCCCTGAAAACATCCAAGAAACCCTCCCTGAGCCTATCCCTGAGGAACAAGAACTATCTCCAGAAAGAGTAGACCCCCTTGACTGGTTTGACCCACCCCCTCCGAAAACACCTGAACCAATACTGGTTGACTCCGACTTGGAAGACGAAATTCCCAAACTAAAGGCAGGACTGCCAGACAAATTCTCTGGCAATGGCATAAATGCCAATTGGTGGCTTCATGCCATGGATACATACTTCTCCATCAACCCAAAGTACAACAATCAGGCAAAGATCGTCACTGCCCTGAATAGGATGAGTAAGGGCAAAGGAAGAATGTTCTCCGAAGGATACTATGAAAGACTGGACAAGAAACTGATCCCAGAAACAGACCAAACCTGGGAAAAGTTCAAAGATGATTTCCAGGGCATGATGTCTATCCACGACGAGACATCCTCGGCTAGAAGAAAACTCTATGCCATTTGCCAAGGAGCTAACACAGAGGAAGCCTTCAACAAGTTCGCCTCCAAATTCAAACTCTTGGCAGCCCAATCTGGAATCATTGATCAATCTGCTCTTTTTGAAACATTCAGCAGAGGAGTACATGATGACCTTATGCAAAAGGTACTAGGCTCAAATGAAGAGCCTCTCACTGTCGATACATGGATCAAAGCGGCCGGGAAATTTTCCTGCCAAACTGAGCATATCAGGGATATCCGAGGAAGGAAACCCGGATTTGGAGGACACAGGTCTACCTCCACCCACACTCACAACCCAAACGCTATGGACGTCAACTACATTCAACTCTCCCCCGTAGAAAGAGCCAAACTCATGAGAGAAGGAAAATGCTTCATATGTAAGAAGCCAGGGTGTTCCACCAGGAACCACAAGGACAACTGAAAAGGATCTGGAAATTGAAGATCTGGATCTCGCTCTGACAAACCTTTACCACGTCCGCCTGTACAAAATCGGGTCGTCGAGGACAAACTGGTGGAGAAAGAAGAAAAGAATGAAGCAATCAGGATGATAGAACAACTGGTCGCCAAAGGACACAGTGTAAAGGAAATGGCCGAATCTCTTTGAGAAATCTATCTCGAAGATCCGCCAACCTACCAAACCAAAGACACTCCCACGGAAGGGATCAATCAAACCTGGACTGCATCCAAAAGGGGTGCTAAGCTCTCGGAAGAAAGAGTAAAGCAGAAACTCAAGGATTTTTAGACAGGTGCCAAGGACCGACTACTTGAACGCCTAGAATGAACCCCATTGTAACTTCTATAGAGGAAAAGTCAATTTTCATACCTCTACAAGTATCTGCAATGGGGGGAGTTCATGTCGGACAAACCACCGCCTTGATCGACTGTGGAGCAACATCCTATTTCATGGATGAAGCTGATGCATGACGAAACCGATTCCCTTTCTTCCAACTCGCTGAACCTTGAGAAGCATACAATGCAGATGGAACCATTAACAGATCCAGGACCATCCGCTATCGCACCTGAGTCACCATTTACATCCAGAGAGTTCCACGAACCCAAGACTTCTTCATCGTACAATGCAGAAAACAAAATATGATCCTGGGAATGACCTGGCTCACCGAAGTCAACCCCCTCATTGACTGGTCCTCTGGGACAGTAGAGATAAACGGTGACCCACATCTCCCCTCTTGACGACAACCTATACACCAACAATACCTTTTAAGAGCCATGGGACTAGACATGGACGATCGCATTGAACATTCCATCTATAAAAGGAAAGGATTAGGAGAATATCTCCCAAAGAAGGAGTGGATACGTCAAACCACTCTTTCAACACAACTAGCACAGGAAGCCGGAACAAAGAAAACCGAGCTTCCAAAAGAATATGAACGGTACAAAAAGGTCTTCGAGGAACCATCTAATGAACTACCCCCAAAACGAGTCTTTGATCACAAAATTGAACTCACTAAGGAGTTTATACCACAAAGAGGAAAAACCTATCAACTGAATCCTGCAAAACAAGAAGCCTGTAAAAAGTTCATTGAGGAACACCTCGCCTCAGGAAAAATAGAGCCATCCAGATCCCCGCAAGCGTCTCCCTTCTTCTTTGTCCAAAAGAAAGATGGAAAGCTCCGCCCTTGTCAAGATTACCGATACCTTAACTCCCAGACAGTAAAGAACGCCTACCCCCTACCTCTCATAGGTGATCTAATCGATAAACTAAACGAATTGGAGCTATTCACCAAAATGGACATACAATGGGGATATAACAACATTCAGATCAACCCTGCCGATAAATGGAAAGCAGCCTTCATTACGCCCTATGGGCTGTATCAACCAACGGTAATGTTCTTCGGAATGTGCAACTCTCCAGCCACTTTCCAAGCTTATATGAATGACACCTTCGCCAATATGATCGCTGAAGGATGGCTAGTCATCTACATGGACGACCTCCTCATCCACTCCAAGAACGACCCAAAGCTACACAAGGAACAAACTAAGAGGGTATTGGCCTGAATGGAAGAACAGAAACTCTTCCTCAAGTTAGAAAAATGCACTTTCGCCGCAAAAGAAGTCGAATACCTTGGCATGGTGGTAGGAAACAGAAAAGTCCAGATGGACAAAACCAAGGTAGATGCTATCAAAGACAGGAAACCCCCTCAGTCCATAACAGCAGTCTGATCCTTTCTCGGATTCTGCAACTTCTACTGAAAGTTTATTCCTGGATTCTCTGATATCGCTCGTCCACTCAATGATCTCACCTGAAAAACCACCAAATGGGAATGGACAACTACCCATCAGAAAGCCTTCGAACGTCTTCGAGATACCTTCTTATGCCACCCCGTTCTCACTATGCCTGATACAGCAAAACCCTTTACCCTCATGACTGACGCTTCCCTCATCGCAACAGGAGCCGCCTTAATGCAGAAAGACAAAAATGGGGACCTTCACCCATGCTCCTATCTGTCCAAAACCCTTTCTGAAGCGGAGAGGAACTACGACATCTATGACAGGGAACTCCTTGCTGTTATCCACGCCTTAGAGGAATGGAGACACTATCTCACTGGCACCGAGCAACATTTATGATAATGGAGGGAAATGAAAAGTGAACAGTAACAAGGAAACAGCTGCCTTTAACACCAGCATACACATTCACTGACTATCATTCACAAGGTGAGTATCCTAAACAGAATTTCAAACAACTGACAAATTTCAAAGGGCAAACAATAGCAAATGCAATAATAGACGTCAGAAAGCCTTTGTCAGGAAGTCTAACGCCATTCAACATTTTATGTCACCACATAATGTAGTGACTACCAATAGAGCTTTTCAGCCAGCCTGTTTGAAATAAACCCAATGTTTTCAGATCACCCCGAGGTGGGCCCATCTGTCCCAGTGGAGTGAAAAACGACTAAAATTGTAAGGTGGGCCTGAAAATAAGACAACCCCACACCACTCCATTACAGAGTATTGGGCCCAGCTTACACATCATGATATCACAACAATAGAGCATGTGGGGCCTGTCATAGAGACTATGACACAACGCTGATAGCTTATGTATGTAGGGCCTGTCTCGAATACCCTGACACATCTCCAATAGACTATATTGGGCCTGTCTCGAATACCCTGACACATCTCCAATAGACTATATTGGGCCTGTCTCGAATACCCTGACACATCTCCAATAGGCTATATTGGGCCTATACTATAAAGAAATGGGACAGATAGATAAAGTGTGTCGGGCCTGTGATGCAGGTGAGGATGAAACACTGATTGAGTGTGGTGGGCCCATTGCACACAACCTGACACATAGCCAATAAAGTATATCAGGCCCGTCCTACAAACCCAGAGAAAGCACCAACAGAGTACATTGGGCCCCTGACACTGACTATCAGACACCACTGAGAGAATGTATCAGGCCCCTCTAATGCTCTATGATACACCACCAATAGAGTGAGTCAGGCCCATCATGCAGAGTGTCAGACATCACTAAGAGACTGTATTGGGCCTGTTTATGAGACTATGGCACACCACAAATAGAGTGAGTCAGGCCCGTTACTCAGACCATCTGACATCACCAAGAGTGTGTGTCAGGCCCCTCTAATAGAATATGACAAAGCACCAATAGAGTGAGTCAGGCCCCTCCAACATAGCATGGGACACTGCCAATAGAGTAGTCAGACCTGTCACTCAGACCACCTGACATCACTGAGAGTGTGTGTTGGGCCCCTCTAATAGAATATGTATGACACAGCACCAATAGAGTAAGTCAGGCCCATCAGGCAGACCACCTGACATCACTGAGAGCCTGTATTGGGCATGTTTGTGAGAATATGGCACATTGCTGATAGAGTGAGTTAGGTCCGTGATGCAGACCATCAGACATAATCAAGAGTGTGTGTTGGGCCCCTTCAACATAGCTTGGCACACCGCTGATAGAGTGTGTCGGGCCCATCACTCAGACCATTGGACATCACTGAGAGTGTGTGTCAGGCCTGTCAGGCAGACCACCTGATATCACCAAGAGCCTATATCAGGCCTGTTTGTGAGAATATGGCACACCACCAATAGAGTGAGTCAGGCCCATCACACTGACCATCTGACATCATTGAGAGTGTGTGGTGGGCCCCTCCAACATAGCATGGGACACCACTGATAGAGTGTGTTGGGCCCATCACTCAGACAATCAGACATCACCGAGAGTGTGTGTCAGGCCCCTTTCATAGAATATGACACAGCACTGATAGAGTAAGTCAGGCCCGTCAGGCAGACCACCAGACATCACCAAGAGCTTGTATCGGGCCTGTTTGTGAGAATATGGCACACCGCCAATAGAGTGAGTCAGGCCCATCACTCAGACCATCTGACATCATTGAGAGTGTCTGTTGGGCCCCTCCAACATAGCTTGGCACACTGCTGATAGACTAAGTCAGGCCTATCACACAGAGCGTGAGATATGACCAAGAGACTGTATTGGGCCTGTCTATTAGCATATGGCACCACCAATAGAGTGAGTCAGGCCCCTTCAAAATAGCATGGCACACCAGCAATAGAGTGGGTCAGGCCCATCATGCAGAGTGTGAGATATCACTGAGAGACTGTATCAGGCCTGTCTATAAGCATATGGCATAGACACTACTGAGTTACTGTCTCAGGCCTGTCACAGACTGTAGGACGGCATTGAAAGTGTGTCGGGCCCATCTTACATACCCTGCCACATCTCCAATAGACTATATAGGGCCTGGCATATACAGTAGTACCCATCATGGGACTACATTCACTGAGGAGATGTTGAACACTGCAATGATCATCCCTGGCTCCACCCCTCGCCTGCAGCTGCCACTACCACCACTGACTCTGTCACCTCAGTGATGGCAACAGAGTGTACCTCCAAGGAAGAGACTGAATCCAACCGTCCCTGCCCAGTGTTGTGATTGCTCTTTTTCACTACTCTGACACCTTTCCCATCCCTGGCTACGCCCCTATTCATGGTCATCCACTGTCGTTACACATCACACCCCTTCACCTGTCACATCCAACACACGGGATATACGTTCCCACCTCACTTGTTCCACATTCCTTTCCCATGAGGCTTTCACATTCTACTCTTCATTTCCATGCCTCATGGGCTATGCATGTTCACCTCAAGGATGGTGCATGTATTTCATTTCTCCTGATCTTTTGACTCATTCTGACTCCCATTTCACATTGAGTGACTCACCAAGCCAAAGGGCCAATGACGTTATTCACTCTTATCTTTGTTCTGACACATATTGATTCCTTATGACTCACAATGACCCACAGCCAGTAGCAGAAGTCGCTCACATCAAGGGCTGTGTGTCTACATGACTCATGATGACTCCCAGCCTATAGCAATAGTCGCTCATACCAAGGCTGTACGTCCTCCTATAGTAATTATCGCACATTACCATATATAGTAGTTGGTCTGTGTGCATATACCAGTAGTATATAAAGCCCCAAAGTAGGGCAGGAGGACCTCAGTCTTGTCCTCTTGTGTTTTCCCTCACAACTATAGACCGCTTGTGTTTCTTCTCATTTCTCTCTTCAACATGCAAGGATTGTCCCTTGCTATTGTCAATGTCTCTAAGTCCTAAGTCTAGTGATTAGTGACCTGATACAACTCTAGACGGTTGTTTGGTCATTTCACCCAGCTCCTGCCCTTCACTCTGTCCTCCACCAAATCAACCCACCCCTGATCAACAAGATTCCTGATGGCGATGCACCTCCCACTACACAGGGCATCAATAAGGGTAAGGGGAAGGAGACCAATACTGCCCCGACACCCTGTGCCGTCAAGCACAACATCAAAGAGAAGGGCAAGGCTGTCCCTCAGGATGATGCTGATGACGAGGAATCTCTGCAAGGTCAGTCATGCATGCAGGGACAATTGCCAGAAGTGTCTCGGAGTTGTAGGTCTTGCGGGCAATCAGCAACAAGATCAACCATGCTAAATGTTTCAAAGCCCTCCCCATCCAACAAGTCCTCAGAGCCTTAGCAAGCCTCTGCAGCACTGACAGCCGGTGACGACAATGAAAAGAGCACCTGACAACCTTGCAAGAGTTTGCAAGGCAAGGAGATGGTCTGTGAGCCCTGGCGTCATGGAGCAATGCCATGTGTGGAAGGTAAAATGTTTGTGGGTGGAAGAGGATCGACGCTGATCTGTGTCTCGCACACTCAGGTGTTCACAATCTTGCCCCAGACATTCCACACCATCCCCATCCCCCTCTCTGCCTGTACCATTGAAGACCCCTCGCCAGGAGTCATGAGCATCCAGGACCGGTGACAAGGTGACACCAAAGGTGACACAAGCAAACCCACCAGCTCGCCCCCAGCATCATCACTGATCGCCATCAGCAGGGCCCCCAACAGCCCATCGACCACAACCACACAAGAGAAGCAACCATCTGCATCCAAGTGCCCCCGATGGCAGGCCAAGGTCACTGCACCATCAATGGGACAGGGGATTAATTCATTTTTTGTCCAGTTGTTGACTAAGGGTCCAAAGACCCATGGAAATGTTAAAAGGACTCTTGGTAAGTACTAACTATTGATGTGATACCTGTACTGAATGTTCGTCCTGCAGTATTTGATGGTGTCAAGATTGCTACAAGCACAGCTCACCTGTGGATCGTCCCTACTCCTTCACCTTGGTCAACACCAGCACCTGGCCCCTCCAATTCAACCAACATGCCTCCACCTCCAACTCCCTCCACCTCGGTGAACGACAAGAGGCATTGCATTGCCGAAGAATGTGAACAGTTGCGTTGGGACAATGCCACACTGGAGTAATGTGTTCAATTGCTCAAATGCAGTCTCATGACCTTTGGCAAAATCTTAAAGGACCGATTCCCCAACTTGGCTGACAGTTGGTTACATTTCCCGTTCGGTGCTGCCAGCGAGCCCAAAGACAATGCCAATGCCAATGCCAGTAGACTGCAAACACCGCCACCGATTTCAACAACATGGTCAACCTCTCCCACTCCTCAAGGCAACATCCCACTGGCCTCAACTTACATTCCTCCACCACCACTCGTGATGGACACCGACTCAAATGACATGGCACATTCCCCTCCACCATCTCTCTCACCATCAACTCCAGAGCTGCCGGAAAACCAATTTGAAGAGTTGTCGGATGAAGATACAACCATGGCGGATATTGGCATTGGTGATGCCACTAATGCCATACATGCTTGCAAGTCTACCAAAGGCACGGATGGTGGGGGAGATGTTTCAGTGCCAGTAGTTGAGAATCCCATTGGCATCAGCGATACCACAGCTGATATGACCAAAGGGGACACTACTAGCACAATGGACAATTGGGCAGAGCCGGCAATGGAAGGAGTTGAGGGAATGAGTGTGGATGCAGTAGTCCCAAATTTTGGTATGAATGGTGGTACAGATGTGTCAGTTCCTGGAGCTGATGGGGAGTGTGCCATCATTGTTGGCAACACAACTGGCACAATGAACAATCGGGCAGTGTTGATAGGTGTTTGCTTGGCAGGGGCACAGATGTGATAGCCCCGAACCCCTATCCAATTCTAAGTCAGACCTCCATTATTCCTGTTAAGTATAGTACCTTCCCATAATGTTTTACCCTCAAGTATAGCTCTTCAGCTTTTGGTTACACTGTACCATCCATCATGTATTACTCACCCCATCATTCCTTACTGCGATGTTCATTGCCCCCTTTGTAGTACATACATGCTCCATTCCTTTCAGTCTGGAGTTTATCCAGATCTTAGTATATAGTCTTGTAGATACTCTGCTGTACTCCTGGGTCTGAATATTGATCTAATTGACACCTTCTGTCTGGCTCTCTTCCTCTCTCTTCTGAAATACTAGGACATGGGACTGGCAAGGGTAAGACACAAAAGTCCTGTGCTAATGTCCTACTCTGCTCCAATGTCTAATGCACAACTCTGATGTTCCCACACATTTAGACTTCCATCCAGACTTCAGGGAGAGGATCTGGCTATTGACACAATGACAATAAGGTAGAGTGATGATTGTTGACGAATGTAATTTAGACATGACATTTCCGAAAGTTTTCTTGCATAAGACACACAATAAGACAAAGTAGTGAAATGGTGGACTGGTTCTAGTTCATCCTCAATGAGAAACAGACTAGTTTTTCCCCAGGTGATCACATGGGAGTTCACCCTTGGCCTAGTCAGCTGGGTTGTGATACAAATCAATGGTGTTCTATAGACCCCTTGACCATGAGGTTTGAAAAGGCTCTGAGCATTTTTGACTAAGCAATCTAAAATGTACCATATAAAGCCTAATGAAATAGCTGAAATTATCAAAATATTTGTGAATATAGCTAAGAAATGGAGATGTCTAGCACAACAATCTGTGTGCACAAAGACTAGTTTATGACTGGTTGTTTGAATTTTTCAAATGTTTCAAAACTGAACTGAGTTTCCTTTTGAAAACCAAGGATCAGGACTGCAGTCCAGTTCTAAATAGGTCCCATCTTGTCCAGTCCTCACTCCTGGAGCAGTTCTGGGACTGGATTTTCAAACACTAGTTGCCATCCCTCTCCTCCAATATTATTCTTACAAAATGCCACCCAGTTTCACACTATCCAATATATCCCTCACCACCGTCCCCATCATTGTTAAGGCCCCAGCGCACCTCCTCCCACTCACCTTTATGCTCAGGAACAGTCCATTCCCCAAGATTATGATATGTACTTGACTATGACAAAATGTTTAATGCCACCATTACTAGTTCTCCCAACACTCACAAAAGAAATCTTTCTCAAGCTTTGTGGTGACTTTGACTCTACTACAGAAGTAATGTCTTTCAAATGTTTATATTCTGCAAGCCCAAGCTGGGAAATAGGAAGGAAATATAGTGAATATGGTTTTAAAATAATAGAATGTTAGAAAATAATGTAGAAGAGTTATGTGACTTGTGAGTCATCATGAGTCAGAAGCTACAGTATGACAGCAAAAGGTGCAACATGAGATAAAGCAAATCCTTTAACAAATGAGTAACATAAGGTTAAAGATGAAAATATGTCATTATTTGTTATTATTCTTTGTGATGCTTCCATGAGACAATACAAGTTGTGTGTAATACATACGTCACAGTGGCACAATCAGCAACTTGCATAGCCTCTCTACTATTATCCAGGCATATGTACATGTAACACTTAAGTGCCATGCTCAGGAAAAACAACATTGCAGACTTCTTATCAACCCTGGATGAAAATGAAAATGCAAGACTTCAAGAGTGCAGTGGTGGAGAGTTGGCATGTCTCAGACTTGATTTTCTATTGAATTTTAGTGAACTCACTAGCCCCCCACCATCTTCTTCATGATGGATGAGGCACTGGACATTGAGACAGCATACTAGCAAAATTCAAAGGAATCCTTGTTGAGGGTATATGAACATTACAATGAAATGTACCCAATTCACTTTATTTTTGTCTGTTCAATAGTAGAGCACTATTATACAAGGTCAGGGGAGTTAAGACCATAGTCATATAGACTTCTCTCATGAAGATTAGTATATATTTGGAGATTAAAGAATTACAGTAAATCATAATCAGTAGAAGAGAGTACCAAACAACTCCTCTTATTAAATTTGTGGATTATCTTTGTTATCTTAGAAGTCAATGCTGCACAGTAGTACCATTGTCAAGTAAAATGCAGTTATATATTCTGGTGCAGATGTTCCTTTAATTAGTGGGCCGATGTTATGAAGGGCAAGAACCATCATATAGCACACTAGAATGCTAGAGAACAGGGTTACCTAAGAAAAAGGTGTACTAAGCATCTAGTATAATCTTAGGATGAGGGTGCTTACCATTGCATTTGGATCTTAGGGTGCAGCTTGTCATGAAACTTGTTATACATCTCTATGCCATGATGGGTGGCATGGGTATAGAATTCATGTGAGCAGTTGTGAGCACCCTGGGAACAGAGGATTGATGTGATATTCTTGGCTACTTCAAGCCATGCAGCAATGTCCTACACAAACTACACAGATGTTAGCAACAATTGAAAGGTGGATGTGGCTACATACATACCATCACTTCTGCTGGCATATGTGTGAGTGGTAGTATGTTCTTTAACAAGTTAACAAAGGACCTACCATCCTTGAGAATAGCTCCACCCTCATGGAGCATCTTTTCATAATCCACCATAATGATAGTGATGATATCTTACACCTTCCTTTCAGGAAAAACCCAACAAGATGGCACAAGCAATGTATGTAGCTCAGAGTGAGGCAATTGCAAAACTGGGCCCCACCATGCAGCCCAAATTTCTCAAACAGGACAGCTAAAGGAGCTATAATTACTATGAGTTGTGCAGATATTAGTGGACTTGAGTGCACCAATGTCTTACTGGGATGGTTGTTTGCAAAATGCATTGCACTTTCATGAATGAATGTCTTGCTGAGATACAGTGCTTATATCACCCACCATCAGCATGAGCAACACATGTGCAAGCAGATCAACAGTCCCATCTCTGATTTCTATAGCATCTGAAACACATAAGGGAGTTCCTGAATGAGTTTCTTCAATATTTCTGTCATAGTAGATGCATTCATCAACAAGACTGGATAAGAAATGGTGGGGTGCTGGTAGGTGCATTTTGGGTGCTGTTTTCTGTTGAGAGCAAAAGGCTTGTTAAGAGCGGACTAGCCACTAATGGGATCAATTCAGGATATGTAACTCTGGAGTCCACAGTGAGTAACCAAGATGATATTAAGAGAGAATAACAAGGTAGACTAACCTGGAGTCCACATTGAGTAACCAAAGACTACAAAGTGGAACACCAGGGAGTATGTGTGCTTCAAGTAAATAAAAGTAAACAGTGAGCCACAGCTGAATGGGAACACAAAGGCAACACTCTGTATGGGCAGAGTGGCCAGAACAAACTAGAAGAATCTGGAACAATGGTAAGTAAGCAAAGTGACTATGGGGAACACAGTTAGAATGTGAAATGGAGTAGAAATGAGATGCGAAATCACCAAAACTAACATGGAGTTGTGGAGAACTTAAGTTGATATTCAAACTAAAGGTCAAAGGTACAAAGTACAGAGGGTCTAAATGTTAGTTTTGGTGATTTCGCACCTCATTTCTACTCCATTTCAGATTCTAACCATGCCCATGGTGTTCCCCATGGTCAATTTACTTACTTACCATTTTTTCGGATTTTCTAGTTTGTTGTGGCCACTCTGCCCATACAGAGTGTTGCCTTTGCGTTCCCATTCAGCTGTGGCTGACTGTTTACTTTTATTTACTTGAAGCACACATACTCCCTGGAGTTCCACTTTGTAGTCTTTGGTTACTCACTGTGGACTCCAGGTTAGTCTACCTTGTTGTTCTCTCTTAATATCATCTTGGTTAGTCACTGTGGACTCCAGAGTCGTCCTGAGTTGATCCCATTAGTTGCTAGTCCGCTTTCAATAAGCCTTTCGCTCTCAACACTTCAGCCACCATCACCCAATGTGGGACAACTGAAACAATCACCACCTCTTCACCAAGACCAACCTCGCAGTGTCTCAACCCTTACTTGACATCCTCACTACCTACAACCTCCAAATGATCCTCCTGCCATTCACCCCCACTCTGCCCCAAAAAACTACACCTAACCCGACAACATCTTCTGCTCAGAATTGTTCAAAGACACCATCACTAGATGCAAAGTAATCAAGCATCTTATGCTGGTCAACACCAACCATTTCCCCATCATCACAGAATGCTCACTAACACCAGAACTAACCAACCCCTTCCAAGTACAATTTCCGAGCAACCGACTAGGAAAAATTTGATGACAAACTCTGACAATGGATACAACTACTCCCACCCAAACCACTCTGCTCCATTCAATCTGCTGAAAACGCACTGACAAGCACCACCAACACTATGTTGAGAGCACACTGTAGGAGCGAAAACCTTAAGATACTCAAATCCAGGATGCTGGGTGAAGCCCTGAGCCACAAGGCGTCCCTTGTAATGCTCAAAAAAGCCATCAGCATGGTACTTCTTGGTGAATACCCACCTAGAATTGATTACTGGCCGGTCCATGGGTCTAGGAATAAGAATCCAAGTGCCATTACTCCTCTGAAACTATCATAGAATTCATACATTGATTATCCTTGCTCTTTTACCAAATAGAATATTGTCATTCATGCCCAACAAGACCAAAACCAACTTGAGGGCTATACAGCCCTTTCTCATCAAACTATGCCTGGTTTCTCAGGGGATTATCAGACTGTACAAGTAAGTGACTTTACAATTATTGTAGAATTCAAGTCCATAGAGTTATGTAAATACTAATACCTTACAGAGTTCTCAAACTCAGACTATGTCTGACTTCTCAGGACATAATCTGATCATGGAAGTAAGTAACCATACAGAATCCAGATTCAAATAAGGGATATGGAAATGCTAATACCTTTGTATAGAGTGTTCCAACTCAGACTATGTCTGGCTTCCCAGAACATAATCTGACCATACCAGTAAGTCATCATACAGATTTTAAGTTCAGACTAAGCTTATGCAAATGCTGACATTTTTGTACAGAGTGCTCCAACTCTGACTATGTCTGACTTTTCAGGGCATTCCCAGGCTGTACCAGTAAGTGACTTGTAGAATTATTTAGGGTTATGCAAATGCTAATACATTTGTATTATATTATAGAGTACTTCAACTCAGACAATGCCTGGCTTCTCAGGACATTATCAGGCTACACCAGTAGTAAATTTCAGAATTATTCAGAGTGCTCTAACTCAAACTATGCCTGGTTTCTCAGAACATTATCAGGCTGTACCAGTGAGTGAAATTTGTAATTATTTAGGGTCATGCAAATGCTGATATCTTTGTATAGAGTACTCCAACTCAGACTATGCCTGGCTTTTCAGGATATGATTTAACTATATTAGTAAGTAGCCATGCAATTAGAATTCAAGTTCAGACTAAAGTTATACAAATACTAATACATTTGTGCAGAGTGCCCCAACTCAGACAATGCCTGGCTTCTTAGGGCATGATCTATCCATACCAGTAAATGACTACGCAATTATTCTAACATTCAAGTTAAATATTATGTGGTTTCAAACTTAGTAGAGCAATTCAAATATCCATACATTTGTAGAGAGAGCTCAATATCTAGGAAGTCAGCATGTTGTGAGTATACTCTATGGCCTACCAACAGAGGCCAATGCCTTGAATCATCCTCCATCCTCCATTCACTCCTTTTTCTCCAGTCCCTCCATTAGGCTAATAAATGAAGTTATGCAGCATGAGTGGAGGCACCCACATGAATTTAAGATTCCACAGTCAAACAGTTCTACTAAGTAATCCATCCTGTAAGTCTATTGATGTTCAACTATATGCATATAATTGGTTTGTAGCTACTCAGACTGTCATCAAAAGACTTGTGAAGGATGCATTCCATCCTGTCAACATAGGTAAGTTCACATGTGTCACAATAATTTGTAATATATATACTTTTGTTTTTCAGCTCTGTCCAAGTTTCTTATCTCAGGTGAAGTTACTTTTATTATAGCATCTACTAGGACACTTCTATGGCCAAAGCTAGAACATATTTGTTCTAGTAACTCAAACTCTTATCGATCAATGCTTCATTCTCTTCCTAGTGGTAAGTCATTGTGTAAATATCTATTGATGTAAACTAATAAGAAGATCTATGACTTTCCTGCTCCAATAACTTCAGAGCAGCTTAGGAAAGAATTAGATCTTTTCATCCTTCCCACCCTTGAAACTCAACTTTTAGTCAATGTTTTTTGTGGTGGACAAGGGTTCACACCACTATCAGATTCATCAGTCATTCAACCCTTTGCCATTAACCTCTTCAAGAATCTTTTAGAGTCAAAAAAGCAGCAAGTCAGTTAATCTCAAAGTCCTTTTTTCATTTTTTGGGTGGTACCCTCAAATCCATTGTTGAATGGTGGAAACTGTGTTCACCTGAGGTGGTTGCTAAGTTTAATTCTCTCAATTAAAATACATATAAAACTTAACAATGTATTAGATCAAGTAAGCTGTTGCTGGACCCCTCCTAAGTCATTGGTGATCCCAGCAGCTTGTTTGGTGCACAGCACCCCATGATCTGCATTCCATCCTAGTTGTTATAATTGAGTAGGTTGACATCTAGTATATGCTCCAATATGGTTTTCTGTTACTAGCACAATATATTGAATTACTACTGTGACAATTTTCCATGGTTATTTGTGTGAACCTAGGTATTGCAAGATAGTTGGGGGAAGCCATAGAACTTTCAAGACACTAGGTATTATTACTACTATGTGCTATGTTTATGTTGCACCTTTCCTTTTCTTTGAATAAGCTGTATGATTTGTTGATGCAAGTTGTGTTGTGGTAATTTCACATCTCAATTCTACTCCGTTTCGGATTCTAACCATGCCCATGGTGTTCCACATGGTCAATTTACTTACTTACCATTTTTCCGGATTTTTCTACTTTGTTGTGGCCACTCTGCCCATACAGAGTGTTGCCTTTGTGTTCCCATTCAGCTGTGGCTGACTGTTTACTTTTATTTACTTGAAGCACACATATTCCCTGGAGTTCCACTTTGTAGTCTTTGGTTACTCACTGTGGACTCCAGGCTAGTCTACCTTGTTGTTCTCTCTTAATATCATCATGGTTACTCACTGT
>JBBPJL010000380.1:0-18960 GCA_038088675.1 Xanthoconium separans | reverse complement strand
CCCAGTGATGGCAGCCTGTCTACGAGGTGGCTTACCATCAAATCTCCCATACAAAGCGTTGGTATAGTACAGTCTCTCCTCATCAGAGGAGGAACGCTTAATCATTCTATGTGCCCATTGAATTGAGTGTGTAGAACGATTTCTCTTCCATTTCTGCCACTGAAATTCGTCGAAACGAGCGTTCCAGTGTGTTACGCTTACCGTGACGACTGGAGTAAACACAGTCGCAGAGAGCGAGTAAGAGTAAGCAATGTTCTGTTTGATAGTCTTCGACTTAAGCAGAGCGAAGTCGAAGATGTCGTACTCAATCCCAAGGAAGGGATTCTCTTGTAACGACGCGAAGTCCTAGTTCTTCGCAAGTGGAAAGGGAAGAGACACAAGCGAGAAGGCGAGGACTTCGAGCGAGTGGAACTCCAGTAATCGCAGTATTAATTGCGTAGAACTAGATTGGGTTTCCTACTATACAAGGCTCGAGTATTTATACGATGCAAGATCTGGCACGGACCATCGGGTCCCATAGGAAAAGTAAGTGTTCCGCAAGTCGGGACAGAACGGACGAAGAGAAATCGGAAAGGAAACGGAATCCCGCTGTCAGGAAGAGCGGAAGGGCAGCGAGCGGGGTAAAACGGAAGTCATACTCGGCGGAAGTCGGCGAGTGACAATACAGCATCGTGGGTAATTTGGAAGACATCGGATGGGGTCGTCCCATCGTGAGGAGAGAAGTGAGTCCGAACGACGAAAGAAGAAAGAAATAAACGTATCGTCAAGTAAAGTCGTAACACAGTGCTTCTGGGAAGGGGTAGGATCAGAGTTGTCAAACTCTGGTCGTAATGGGAGAAGAGGGATATAGACATTGGGGAAAAGAGAGTCATAGAGGAGTTCATGGGAGTCTTCAGAACGATAGGGATCGCCAGGAGTGAAAGCAGAGAGAGGAGGGAAGAAATCACGACAAAGAACTTCAAAACCTTGGAAGTGGACAAAAGCTGGTGGAGTAGATAAATAAGTCTCGGATGGGAAAGCCCAACCGGCACCAGAGTATGCAGAGAAAAGAGATTCGTCCTTGTACATGAAGGAAGAGGGAAGGATCGACTGGTCACGGGTTGTAGTCTCGATTGTGGGGACCTGGAAAGGTGTCACAATCCGGTGAGACCGAGTCGATTTCGTCCATCGTCCCACTCCTGTTTGACGAAGGAATGGAACTACCTTCCCTTGATGGATTATCTCTCTGCGATGGTCCTTCTTCGGCATAGGAAGGGGGTCTTGGAAGACCGCTTCCCTGATCATCTGTTCTGCTCCTGTAAGAAGAAAGATTGATCGTTCTGATTTCTGCCAAAGCGCGTTCTCGAATGAGTCGAAGCTCATTGGGGGTAAATCTAGATTCAAGTTCCAGAGTTGGGACTCTGAGAGGTTCACCATTTAGGGGGTCGTGCAGAGGTGCGTACAGAGGAGGGACTGGAGAAGGAGATCGAGATCGTTCCAGATCAGGAGTGATAAAACCTTCAAGTCTGATCTCAACAGGCTCTGCTTGTTCTGAAGCTTCCTCTTCATCTGAGAATTGAATGAAGTGGGTAACTTCAATCTGAGCAGGTGACGAAGGAGAGAAAGGAGAATTCAAAGATGTATGGGAAGGAGAAGAAGCCGGAGTGTAAGCAGGAGCAGGGGGATAAGGAAGAGCGAGATCTGGAGAACCTGAAGTTGAGAGATCTGGATGAGTCCTTAGAGCTCGTCTAGTATGGTGTGGATGAGACTCAAAGGCGAGTTCGTTTCGGAGGAGAGTTGGATGATAGTGTCCTTCGAAAGAAGGTGAATAAGGAACTCGATAAAGTCCATCACAGTATTCTCCGTCTTCAGTATGTCTTCCACAGGCTGGACAGGGAAGATGGTAGGGCACATTGTTGTAGTTGAGGCGAGTGAGGCAAATAGAGTCGAAGGAACAAGGAATATCCCCAAAAGAGGGAATAGGAGGTGGAGCAGGAGGTGGAAAGTAGGATGGTAGTGAGGGGGGTGTCTCCGAGCAAGCTCGGGTCGCAGATGATCGAGGTGATGATGGTCTCTCCGATGTAGGTGGAGGAGGGTCAACACAAACCTGAAGTTGAACTGGTCTTCGAGTAAGAACCAATTGCAACGTAAAAAGTTCATGATTAGTATGATGACCCAAAATGAGGATAAAAGAACCATCATCAACCCGAATAAGGATGTCTCCAAGAATATGGACAAAGAAGAACAAAACCCCAAAAGCGTAGGTGGGATTATTGTTTGCCACAATGGCAAGAACATTGCGAAGCAGGAGTAATGCCTGGGCAAAACCTGTAGCAACCCTGGGGTCCATAGTGCGAAACTGGAATGTGACAAAGGGAGAGGATGCACAAATATGTAGAGTCAAGATGCCAGTTAAGTGGGGCTCATAACCTAACAAAGTTGCGAGGTACTCCGCTTTCTCTACTACCGAGGGATAGTAGGAGTTACCACAAAGGTGTAATAACTGGAGAGGATATGGTTCAGTGGGAGCTACTCACTGAAGTAGGACGAGAGGGTGAAAGCTTAGGTGGGTGCTGAGTTAGAGCAGTAGAACAGAGAATGGGGATTCGAGTTCTAAGGAGAGCGACTACAGGGAGCTCTCCTTAAGTAGGGTCTAGCTACTAGCACTGCCTCTACTAAATACAGTAGGAATAAATATAGGTAGACAAAAGGACGTCATAAGAAATGAGTCAATAAGAAAAGGATTAATAATCCTAAAGATATCTACCAATAGCAGTAAATGCTCATTGATGTGATGAGTAACTGATGAGTAAATGTGATAGTGTAATCGGAACAATAGTCCGAGACCATCATGTGATGTGGTCTAGAATCTGGGTCATGAATAGAACGAAACTAAAGATAGAAAACCCAAATTTCAACATGACATGACCATGCTGTGACACACCATTGAGCACGTTGTGCCGAAGCACAGGATAGTGAAGTTGCAACTCAGATGCTGCATACCCAGAACTCTGACATACCATATGTTAGAAATATACAGGTATATAAATACTGTGAGCAGGAATTAATAGTAGAACAAGTAGGATAAATCTGGATGATGATATACACTAGTAGTATGTAGTTGTAAAGTAAGAAAAACAGCCTTGTGGTAATTCAACCAATGAGCCATCAAAGTAGGCTTCCTTACCTCACAGTGCTGGTGCGCTAATTGAGCCGTGCCGCGGCTGAGCTTTAATTCATAGCAGTTTACCATCTGAGCACATGAAAAACAAACAATAGTTATTCAGCTAGAGCTTGTATTTACAAAGTAAGAAAGCACAAAACTTCATTGCTACATCCTACAGCAATCTGTGTAGGGATTTGTCTCCAGTAAATGTTGTTGATCACTTAATCCAAGTTTTGTCTCTGTCACTTTTTGTCACTTTTTGGCACGTGATGTTCGTCGAATTTGCATGTCATCTACCTTAGCAAAAAGAAGTTCCCAACCCTGTACCGAGCATACTCGCCCGTCCGTTTTCCTGACAGCCGATGACACCAGTGATGGCCCCACATCATCGGTACCTGATCCACCAGGGGAAGGACCCACTAGCAGTGACCCTTTGCCGCCAAATGCTGCCATTGTTCAGAACACATTTGTCATCCCGAATACTTCTGTCACCCCAAATACTCCCGCCCTCCCTTTGCCAGGGAGTGCTGTCGTTGCTTCTTTGCCACCAAATGCTGCTGTTGCCCCTCTCCTGCAGAACCCTCCTGGCGCTGGTTTACCGCTAAATGCTAATGGCCCTCAGGGTGAGTGGGTTGAAACTCGTCAGCAAATCGGTGGAGGCTATCCACTGTATCATGGGCAGGGCCCATATTTCCACTATCCTGGCGAGGCTGTGATGCATCGTTACAATGATTTGCATGGGTTTTATCCAGAGATCTACCGTGGAGATCCTCGGGGAGTATATGGTGGCATCCACCCACTACAAGAAGCTTCCCTGGGTGGTCCTGGCATATTCCCCGACACGCGGATGAGTGTTCCTCGTTACACATATCAAGACGTCAATCGCCTTGGTCCCCCTGTTCTCCCACTTCGTTCCTCTCACAGCCCGTCATTGCATCCATCACAGCGCCCCTCTGCTGAACCAGGTACTTGATTGGATAAGGTCCTCTTTTTTTTTGGCATGCTGTATTGTATCGTGTTCGTGATGTTTGTTGTTGGCCCGTCCGTTTGCGAGTGTCCCATTGTTGTGTGTAACATCTTGTATCTTGTTCTTCAAATTTGTCATTGGCCTCTGTCCATTTGCGAGTCAACTTATTCTAAATGGTTTCTTGTTTCTCTCATCACCTATGTTCTTGGACTGTTGTCCCCCATTGTGCCGAATACAATTACTTGTGTTCTAGTTATGAGTAATTGTATGTTGCACGAACAACACTGAAAAATTAGTGATGGTCCGTTGTCGCGCGCCACCATCGCCATCCCGTCCACAATGCCGCGTTGACATCGACAACTGCTAGTACTACTTTGCTAGTCACCTGTCTTACCGGATTTTGCCGCGTTGTGTTACCTACCACCGCTGCAACAACAAGCGCATCACCACCATCCCACTGCCACCAACACCCAGACGAGGACAAAGGTGGTGACGGCGTTGACGCACGCGCCACACACTTCACGCCACCCCCACCAGGACCAGGACCAGGACAAGGCGGCAGCGACGCGTGACCGCAAGCCTCACGCTGCCGCGAGTGCAATTGCTCGTTCGACGCGGCCATCTGTCGCCTGGATCCCTCCCTACGCATCGATGAGCCTAACGGCTTGTGCGACGCACACCCGCCGCGTCTGGACCCCTCCCAAGGCGTTGACAAGCCCAACGGCTTGCTCAACGCCCCCATCTATCACCCGGACCCTTCCAACACGTCGAGCGAGCAATCGGACCCGGCCCCCTTCCTGCCGCGTCGACAAGCCAAACGGCTTGCACAACGCCCCCTGCCACCCATCTTTGGACACCTCGTTCAAGTCTCGTTCCACTACAACTGAAGGTAAGGCACTCCTTTCTATTCCTTTCTTCGTATTTACTAGATTAATATTCACTCACTATCTAGCCTCGGGTTCCAATAGGTTATAAGCCCTGCATAGTGCAGGAAACAACTTACGATGTTGTCGAACATACGGTACACCAAGCACGGCGAGAAAACTAAGGGCAGCCGACACAACCCATCCTGCCAAGAGTCCACTACCGGACATCATAGGCAACCAAAGAAGTCACAAAGCAGCACATCAAGCCACACCCAGTGCCCAACCCCACAAAACCAACTCTCACCCTAGGGCAGTCGAAGAAGCTGCGAAGCCAGGGAGCCCATGCGCCCAATACTAGTCTACGAGACTAACGGCATGAGTCCCACCGGCATGCAACATTGCAGCACAGCGTGCTGTCCACCTGGACGCTACATCAACTGCCCGCCTATTCGCGTTCACCCCGTCACAAATCGTCCGAAACGCGTATCCATGCGTTGTCGGATCCGCACAAGGTACACACAAACCGCGCGCCCTCGTGGCTCCACCGTGAACGTCCAACACCTTCCGCAGATGGAACACACCTAGCGTCTGCCTCCCAGCTCTCCGTGAACACCTACATGACCCCTTACAATCCAGATCCCACCCCAGATTCTCTCTCCAGTCCCCCGCCACCTCCAAAGAGCCCCTGGTGCCTCGGCTTCTACCATCTTCGGCGCAGGCACCCTCGGCCTGTCTGGCTTCACTTCCCCTTCCTCGTACATCTTCACCGACCCTTTCCACCCCTCCTCCGTCTCAAAGAACATGCCCGAACTCGACCACAGAGTCTCGCCAAAGACCATCATGGCATACCTGCATGACAACAGAGAACAACCAAACATGAATGGACTGCTCCAGAGTGTTGGGCAATCCAAAAAGAGGACGCGGATGCCGCTGCAGGTGACGCCAGTTCTGGCTCAGAGGATAGCCTCGTCACCAGCAGCTCACGGACCCCCAATGACTTGTCCAACGCAACTGATGCGACTGCTAGAAAATGCATGCACAGAAAAACCCATCCTGCACACAAACAAACGTCGTCTGCCAGCTCCAGCCCGTCCTCGTGCGCATGTATTGTGCTAACGGCTCCTATCATGTCGCCGGGATCCCCCCACATGCCACAGTTGCTGATCTCACCCCCAATCTCAACCACAAGGACCACTAAGCCACCAGTTCCGTGTCATTGTGTAGGTCGCACGTCACCCGACGCGGCGTCCACCTCAATAGTCGCAAGTTCTGGCAATATCGCGCCTGTCTAGTCGACTGTGACCAACTCGGGAGTCATCCCCTTGGTAACGCTTCCACCATCGCTCAACCATCCAACTCGGCGTCCACCCGCAAGTCGTACTCGCGCATCGGACCACCACTGACGCATGCCCTAGGACGTACACCGTCTGCAGCCATCACATCGCTTAGTCGACTCTGCGCTCACCCGTGGGTCACTGCGCACACACGAACCACCGCGCGTCACCGAGCTGCATCACTCGGGACATGCACCCTGCATCTGCATTGATGCTCCCGCATCCACCATCGCTTCACCCATCTATGCGAACTCAATTTGCTAGATCGGTTATAGTGAGTGACCTCTGGCATGTATTGTATCCAGATATAACAGTACTTGGAACGACATCCAGCACGTGAACAAACATGTACATGAGTGCTGATCGTTCGATAGGACTGGGTTTGTTCTGACTCGGTGTTTTACTAGATCTCCTCTCGACCGCCCCCATCGAAAGCCATGTCACAACCGTCGTGGTACGTATCCAAGCTCTCACTTGGAAAGTCTACGGTTTATGCATACGCTCCTATGAAAGAACTCTCCCAACGTCTGTGTCACGCTCGCATTACCCTTGCGAATTTTCGAGCACGTACGTTGAGTCCCTGTTTTGCATCCCTATGAGAACCCTATAAATGTTGACATCCCGCAGGAGCAGAACAGCTCAAGAAACTTAACTTTGGGCAATGTACAGTCTGTAGTGACGTTGTACTCTGAATAATTGCCCGCCAACAATTTTTGGAGGTGGACAAAGGCCAAATGTATGAATACGAGACAACGGAGCAATTCTATGTTGTTCATATGTATACAACATGGTTATGTAGCAAGTAATTCGATGTGATAACAAAATCAGGCCCATCATATTCACACACATAGTCTGGTGTGATATACAAACGTGTGCGCAATATGTATTTACACTACACAATATAGCATGTTGGTACACAAATGACGCAACTACGTGGTGGGGGTGGGGGTGACGCCACGGAGACTGCGTCAACGACAGGGACACTGTCATGGCTATGTCAATGACGCAGTCGTGGTGGGGACCCCGCTGCGAGGGTCGTGTCATCATAGCCACAGTCATCTTGGTGGTGGTGGGAGCACCGCTGGTGGACTCCACTGTCGGCACCTAGTGGCAGGAAGTGTGGAGTGCACGTTGTTGGACGGACCCGATCCAAACATTTCCACTCAACGACCAGGGTCCGTTTCGGAGCGAAGGATGACCTGAAAGAGGTCTGGCCGAGCGCGAAGCTCGCTCAGAAATGCTTCAACGAATTCTCCTCGCTCGTGCGGCAGCGCACCAAACATGTTCGCCCGTGTCTCAACCTTGGCCCAGACGATACAACCACGTTGTGTCCCTCTCCGGTGGGTCGGCAAGGGGCCATGCATGTGTGGGGGTCGAGGTGTAGTCCTGCATGAGCGTGTGGATGTTGACGTGTCGCGGTCTATTTTTGAGCGCGTCGTCCGCGGTGATGGACCGGGTGGGGCCGGGATGGGATGGTGTAGTCGGTGCAGGCGAGCCGGACGTTCGAGGTGGGGTTGCGCTGGAGGGGTGCGTATCCGTGCATGAACCGGAGCGTCGTCGTGTGCGTGATCTGGTCTTGGAAGGTGTCGCAGAGGGGGGTGAGCCACATCGATCGGGTGTTGCGCGAGGATGTCTCGTGGGTGAGACGGAGCACGTAGACAATAGAGCTGATTGTGGGCGAGTCTGCGAGGCCGTCCGGAGCCGACTCGGAAATAGTGGAATCGATGTCGAGTCGGGGAAGCTGAATACCTGCACTGAAAGCTTCGTTCGCATGGCTACAATTTGGAGAAAAGGTTGCACGCCGTGTAATAGACACGATCGTCGACGCTGGGGACCACGACGCACATAAACTCTTCCCGGAGAGAGATTGAGACAACCAGGACATGATGCTTAGCGTGGTCAGAAGGAGCAAAAACGCTTCCATCAGCGATGTGCGTGATCGGATCCTTGCTGTCCTGGATATTGCCACGGAAGTAAGTACTGAGGGTGAGGCAAGAGAATGGGCCACAGGGACGCTGATTCGGTAATTGTTGACACGGAACAATCGGCACTACAGGGATTATCTAGAAAATATGAAGGTCGACGACGATATTGCACATCTTGGATTTCTTCATCCAAAACCATGTCGAAACGTGGCGAAGGCGGCCGGGACCAGGCAGGTGGAGGGACAATGGAGGGCATGAAACAACACAGACTATGCTGAGACTTCGCATGTGTATTGTATTGACTTTCCTGTGTCCATGAGCAGCATCGGGACCTCGAACGACCGTTTATGTTTTTTGATCGTCACACATGGAATCAGAGGATCTGTAGATGTCCGCGGCGCATGGATGGGTACAGCAAATGTGACAATTCGAGAATGCCAGCAACCCCGAAGAGAATCTCGTCTCTCGGAGGGGAAGTGCCACGTAGGCGGGTTCGCCTGCCGTGTGTTCAAGGTGGCAGTAAGCTATGATGCGTGTCAGCGGGTGAGCAAGAAAAGACACGGTGAGCAGACCTTGAGGGTGACGTTGGTGCTGCTTTGGCGGAAAAGATAGACAACCCCTAGCCGTGGGTTTCGAGGTCCATCCAGATCACCACGGACGACGCGCGACTTGATCGATTAGTGCGTTAAATGAAGACAGACAGAAAAAGGGTACCTGCGTGATGACAAACTCACCGTGTCCCTTAACCTTGACAAACAGGGTGAATCCTGAGTAGGGGTGTTTCGTCAGCATATCGCACGTCTGTGTCGTGGGCAGAATGAGCGTTGGAGACTAAGGATGAACCGCTGGCGATGCTCGCAACGGACGACACACTGCTGGCACTGCGTACGATGGAGCTGGGCAAGGTGCTGGCAGTCACGACGAGGGCGGGATGGTGACAGGGTGGCCATGTGCGTTGACATGGTCGTTGGTAGAGCTACTGTTGGTGATGCTGTGCGTCGGAGGCGTCGCAGAGGGAAGCGTTATCTGTGTGGTTGCCCTTGGGGGCGGTCGGGAGGTGACGCCCTTGAACTTCCAACCGAGGCCAAACTCGCCGTGGAGTGAGGGGCATGTTGTGGCGCTGGTAAAGGGTGACGGTGAGCATAAACGCAGTGTGTGTTGGCAGAAGGTGGGCGGGGTGGGCGTGAATGCCCGATGTCGGTGTCGGGCGCTGTGCGTATGGTTGACCAAGAACCCCCTCCCACCATGCGAGGCGAGACACGCACAACGATGACGACGACGCTGACGCGACGCACACGACGACCACGATGGTCGTGTCGGCTACCACCATGCCCCCCACTCGACATGATGAACATGATGGCAATGACGCACTGCCCCCGTCGTCGTGGCTTTGAGTGTGGGAGGTGGTGTCGACGTGTCACTATCATTGTTGCATCGTCGTCAATGTGCGTGCTACGCAAATCGTGTCGGGGCATCGACAACGTTGTAGCAGTGGTAGTGGAAGTGGTGCCACCGCCCATCGATGTCGTCTCCATTGTTGATGGCTGGGAGCAGTGTCGCAAACGGTGAACTTCAAGTTGGTGGAAGTGGAAAAAAAGTTGACACAAAGACCAGAACGCAGAAAACACCACGAAGAGGAGTCTGGTAGAGGTTCTCAACTGGCGACTGGTGATGCCTTGATGACATACAGTGGACTACATTGAGACTTCGCATGTGCATTTGTGTTGACCTCGCTGTGTCCATGAACTGCATTGGGACCTCGTGTGTGACTCCTACGGACCTCGTTGAGACCACGGGACTCCATACAGACTCCATACAACGAACGGAATTGTGGCACTTGATGAAAATGAGGGTCTCTTAGACACATTTACGTTGCTGAGTGAAATGTGTCTCTCTGACCCCCCAAAAGTGGTGCCAAGGGTGATTGTAACGGAGGGCTGGATCTCCAACAATCGCGGGCAAACGTACAATCAAAGGGCCATTCCGAATCAGTCCGATTCGGTCGGTGATCAGTGCAATGTATTTGGTTATGGAGCATATACGAGCAAATGTTAGCTTGAACTTTCTTGGCCAATATGTTCGGAGACAGCGAGGTGAAGTCCATATCAGGAGAGGCAACGCCCTTGGAAGGCATGACGTTTTGAAGCTTGAAGGTGGTACGATTGGCAAGCGTAACTTTCTCACGGTGACATTTATGCCTACCGCAGCTCGACTGCAACGGCAATCGTCTATCACTATCCACCATATAACTTACATAGAAACAATACCGAGTCCTCTCTGGATGTTGAAACACGTCAACGATGACTAGGATTTTCTCGTTCACGTTTGTTGAATTCTGCAGACGACCTTTTTTTTGCGCGGGAAGCGGCAAGACAGTTCTGATGATCATGGATGTGCGTCGACCTGTTCGAAAAGCTGCGTTCTACTTCCGTTACTCCTCTTCTGACGGGGGAACAAATTTGGCTCATCATACTAAGATCACCGGTGTTCACCCTCTCAAATGTGAACGTGGTCCAGCGGCATAATTCCACAGAGAGTATCCCAGCCGCCATACTGATCGACCCTGAAGGTGTTTCTAATGTTTATGTGGTCATGCCAATGCCAGTAGAGCAGTTCGCCGTCTGTACAATTCGTCGATATGGCGGAGGTGGAAGAATGTCATTCAAGGCTGCGAGTCCCAGTACGGGCCAGCCACTCGCAGGTGCCCCACCTTCGACTGGTGATGGCGTGATCAAGGAACTATGCTGACCCCGTTGACCACAGAATCCCAGACGCTCCAGTGCCAATCAATTGAACATGCTAAGCTGATGGTCTGGTTAAGATTGACCACATGCCCACGACACTCTAAAAGCAAAGTCTATGGTTGTCTACGTATTCATTTTCCATACTCTCGCATCCTTTACATCTACCACTCCCCTGCAACCCCTTAGTATGATTGTTGCGATTTGATTCAACATTTTCAAGGCCATCCGTTGCCAGATTTTATCATGACTGATGAAAATACACGATAGGGTGGAGAGGACTAGACCTGTAAGTTGCATGGGATGCGAGCATGATGCCGAAGTCACAGGTAGTAGTAGGGATAGCGACGAAGTGTTGATTTTTCCTTGCGACCATTTCACCCTCCTCTTTTTTTTTGCACGACAAATGCATCTTTTACTATTACTGTCAGAATGCCGACTGGAAAGAGTGCATTTCAACGAATTGCGCATAGCTCAAGCAAGTGGGCGAACCCTGAAATGCAACGAGGAATTGAAAGCCCAGCTGCAGTAGATAGTTTGGGGATAATATCAGTTGGACCATAGGAATTGTTCATGCTACTACACTCGGTAAGTCATTTTGGACAAATCTCCAACCTGGAAGACAAGGATCCCGCTCATTCTAGACTATCTCCCGCGCATCGTAGCGTCGCAGCAAAGGCGACCTTCGTGCATCGGCATATAAATCCATTCCATTCACATGCGTCCTACATACTTTCGGCATTTTCCAATACTTGCGAAACCTCTCTGCTACGGTAACGTACACGCTTCCAATCCAATCCAATCCTTCTCCGATCGATCAGTGCATACGTTTCTTCTGCCTCATGGTACTAACGGGCTCGAAGCACCACTTGGTGTTATCTTGCCCAGTAGGTTCGACGAGCTGGATCTGTTATGATGCGTGAACGGCATACGTACATGCAAGTGAGAGTAAATCCATACCGGAGCGTAGTCGGCACCCGCAAGAAGCTCCAAAACATGGTAATAATCGGGAGCTTCGAGACTTACAGGAACGCATTACTGTACGTCCATGGGTAACTAAATCAAGTAGACTCACGCGTAGCCACGATCAACTTTGACGACATTCCAGACCATCTTGTCGGTACCACTGACAAGATCAGCACCCTAATGGCATTGTATCAATTCCAATACCTTTGATATAGTCCTAACGACAGGCACTTACTGCGACGCTCTGCGCATTTGCAAAGTATCCGGGGACGGACACACTCTCGAGGGTAATCTGGTTACCACCACTTCCAATGTTCACGAGGTTCCACTACCTGCAAGTAAGTAAAGTCCCCTACAGAGAACAATACAAACCTTGTCGTTTGTGTTGGAGCGGCGGTCCATGTATCCCTGAATAGGACCATCCCGGACACCATTGATGAGGTCGGCGACATAATCTTTGTATGCTACACTGCGGATTTTGTATGTACCGTCAGGGATGAGAGCCATTGTGTGAGCCGAAGGTGGTTATGATACTGTTGGTATGCATTCGAGCCGGAACGGCTCGTATTTATGCACTTTCAGAATGCGCCTGCTAGCCAAAGCGGAAAGTGAACCTGAGAAATACAGTGGAGTTCAACGAGCAATTGAATCCACTTCAGGGTGTTTACCGCGACTCGGAGATAGAACTGGGCAAGTGTTTTAATACACATACTGAACCGACACCCCCAAATCGATTGAAATTGCCTCCCCCAGGTCTGCAATGTTCTGCCCGCTGCAACTGAATTATCTTATACAGAGAGATGAGAACCATGCGTGATGCATTGACACCTGCCTAGAGAAACGAGCCCGCCGCGAATTATGGATATCATCGATCAGCGCTCAGGCTTTCATTCTCTGGACTAACCATTCGATTTACCTTGGCCAATCTCGGGGCTCGCCCCATCTTCCTGGATCGGAACGGCGAACTGGTTGTTCTTCGATTTCGACAATATGGATCGTGTGAGGAACCCGTTTAACAGTTCAATCTGGGGATACTGTGACTGATGAACCCCCAGGACGTGCTTCATTACTCACTCAGAACCATAAGATGAAGAGTAACAGAAACGTCGCAGGGTAATGCAGTCGGCGCAGGGATTGGAAATTGGGCACCGATTCAGTGACCGTAAGAGTGGATAATATAGTCGCTAGGCAGTCCAAAATGACCTTTCGGAATGATCCATGTGCCCGTCTTGAATTCGAGAAGCATAGATATGTCGAGACTTGGATGACCCTAGAATTTGCTATTTAAACCTTTCATATGGTGGGAACAACAAGAATAATCAGAGTAGACGTACGATCAACTTGCCATTCCAACGAGTACACCAATGATTTAATGATGTTCACGATGTACATACAATGCAACTACCTGGAGCATATGGACATGATTATTCGAATACGGGCAGGTCCTAGCTTGAATCTTCAACCCGAGATGCTTGGAAAAACGGCGAGGTTGAGTTACAGGCGAGCTCCCACGATGCATCGCTATGGTTTTCCCACGGTGATGTCTGGGCGACTTCAGTTCCTTATGTGCTGAGGGCGTCGACCACCAAGGTTCTACCGTCATGACTCTTCTCCCGACACGAACAAGGCATCAACGTTAATAATATCATCGGCGGCGTTTAGGAATGAACGCAATCCCAGTTGTTTGTTTCACCTATTCATCACCGCCTTTCTGCAGAACTGTTACAAAGCTTTACAGAAAAGGTGTGACGTAGTCTGATGGTTTGAAGCCGTCCACTATCTCCAATCGGTGTTTTGTCGCTAATATTGGCTACCCGTTGAGTTCAGGTAGTAATACTCTTACAGATACAACCATGCATATCCGAATATATGGGCTATGGATTTCGTTTGTTTGGGGTGATAGGGCCTCGCCTTGGATATTCACTTGCCAATTATTCTGTTGCCTTGAGTGACATTCGAGTTGCCCCCCCCCATGTGACTTACACCCGGACAACATGCCGAGGTAACTTGGATTGGTCGTTCACTGAACACTTCCTCCGTTTGACTATCATTTGATAGAACACATATAAAAACACTTGCTACCCTAGACTCGTCCTGGGACGATCAAAGTCCTGACGACTGGGTCGCCACTGCCATTTGCAAGGCAATCCACTCTCTGTCAGTAGGGCTGACGTTGCGTAGATTTGAACTATATTCCTGAAACCCACTTCAGAACCCTGTGCAACAATGCACCCATCCAGTTTTTTCATGCATCCCGAGGTCAGTGACTCAGAAGAAAACTTCACTGGCAGCTTCTGCACCCGATACTCTATATTGAATGAGACACGATGAATGTTGCTCCCGACAGACCGACATGACTGTATGCACTATTTGATGAATCGGAGGATCATATGTATTCGCAGTTGCTGATCAGAGTATGGCCTTGCTCGTCATCCGTGACCCACTTGATTCTTCCAACAATGACTTGGCTCTTCAAATCCTGGGATATCTTCTAATGATTCTTGAGACGGCCAACCCATTCCTTGAAGCATTCCACATACTCCACCCTGTACGCAAACAGCTTCAACCTAAGGTTGTTCCATTTTGAACGTGGATTGTGAACATGCACAACCATTTTATTTGTATTGCATGATTGGAGGTACAAGGTGTATGTGCTTGTATGACCACTGGGAAAACATACCTACCGATCCATCGACGACGATCATGATAATGATGCGGCAATTGACGTGACAGTCCAAACGATGGAGAGAGGGTGGGTGGTGGCTAGTTACGACATGGTGCGACTGCGCCGCCAGCCATTACGCCAGGACCGCCCGTCAGAAGGCTCCGCACCCCGGCCACAACGATATAGGCGCAGCTGTTCCATAGATTCTGGCACACTCGATGTGGCAATGAGCGCATGATTCGCCGATTACAACCAACAATCAATATCCACGGCGCAGTTGCGAACCAAGAGAAAATGAAGAATTAAAGAAGCAATCCAGCTACTGATCGGTCGAGGACACTCGCGATGATTATCAGCGACAAGCGACACGTCGCCTAACTAACCTGTGTTTCACGAAGCGCACCATCAACACCCTAAACCTCGCTGCGCTGTTAAGAAATGAGATTTACGGTTACCGAAAATCGATTGTCCACGTACCAATGCACTCGCCTGCTCCCCAGTGTGATCCCAAATGGTGATCCCCACCAGGACTAACGACCTATGCCCCAAGTCGAGGGATATAGGAAACAATGCAAAGGAAGGAACGCGGACCAACCGGCAATCTAAACCATACACGTTCCAGATTGCGCAATAGAATTTATGAGAAACACGATGTAGACGAGGAACAAATGATTGTCTCTGACACTAGGGGTAGAACAACCGTATCTGAATCGCTGAATCGGGTGTGGGTGATTGTAAACATCCGCTGCCAGGGGGAAGGCATCAAACTAACTTGACTTTTGTGGTTGGCATTTTGCGTGAAGTCACTGAGTCGAGGAATCTCCAACTCGAGCCCACTTTACTGGAAAAGCCTTGTCCACTTTCAAAGATTCAACTAAGGCCTGACATGATATCCAGAAAGTGGACAGTTGGGGGGCGAGTTTGGGGGCGAGTTTGTCTGGGGGGTTTCGGGCGTTCCCGTGACGTGTTCCCGTGATGCAGTTGCCCCTAACGCGTCATGTAGGTGACAAATATTTCAAATTGAAATGTATGTAGTCACAGCGGCTTACATGACAGTTATCAATATCTTAGGTGAACACAGGTACGTCCGCTAACGCATGCCTTCGGCACTTGTTCTGGCCCATAAATCCAGGTGAGTCCATCCTTGAAACTGCAAAAACTCGCCCAACTCGATCAATGAAGAAAACTTATCTCTCTTTCCTCTTCGATCAATTTGCCACCGTGCCTCCAGTAGAGACCGTGGATCTCTATGGAAAGGCTGTCATCGTGGTCGGCGCGAATACTGGTCTCGGGTTCGAAGCAGCAAAACATTTCGCGGGTATGAATCCCGCCAAGCTCATCCTCGCTTGTCGCAGCGAGAGCAAGGGCAAAACTGCTGTTTCCGGTGCGTTTTCCTTTCGTTAGGCAGTTCCTCGCGATGCTCACTCCCTTGGAAGAAATTGAACAGGCTACCGGAACCAGGTCGTGCGAGACGTGGACAGTCGACCTTGCCAATTTCTCCTCTGTCATCAGTTTTGCGGAGAAGTTCAACCGTGAATGTGACCGTCTGGACATACTAGTTTTGAACGCTGCTATAGCTGCGAGTGAGTACGAAGCAACTGTCGATGGCTGGGAAACAAGGTCAGTGATCTGTCAGGAATGAGATGCATTTGCTGGATAATCCTATAGTCTTCAAGTGAACCATCTTGGAACGGTACTCTTATCGTTGCTGTTACTCCCTCTTCTAGTGAACACTGGGAAGAAGTATGGGAACACATCTCGATTGGTGATCGTCGCAAGCGAAGTCCATTATTGGGCGGTTCTTCCGGATGATGTCAAGGATTCACCAAACCCGGTCACGAAGCTCAATGGCCCAAAATACAGAGATCTTTCGTAAGTCATTCTATCATTTGGGGTAATGACTGCTAACCAGTCTCGAGGTCGATGAAACGTCGTTATCTTGACACCAAACGTAAGCATTATTTCCTCTTCAAAATTTACTATCTTATATCCCTTTTTTGTTAGTCATGAACGTGTTGTTTGCACGCGCGTTGCAGGACCGACTCCAGCCCACCACGCCATTGACTGTGAACGCAGTTAATCCAGGTTTCTGCTACTCCAGTCTGAGACGTGACTTGCGGGGTACATTCACGAAGGTTCTCAACTTCATCATGGAAGTCTGCCTTGCCCGTACTTCCGAGCAAGGCAGTCGGCAGCTTGTCTATGCTGCTGTTGGCGGGCAGAACAACGAGGATCACATGAGGGGCGCATATGTTAGCAACACAACCGTCTACGAGCCGTCTGACTTTGTGATCAGCGAGGAGGGACAGACAGTGCAGGATAATCTCTTGGTCAGTGTCCAAGCCTGGATTCAGTTGGCTGTATTTTTGACAGTGTTTATCGCAGAAAGAAACGATCGAGATATTGTCCAAGAAAGCACCACAACTACAGTCAATTGTTCAGGAGTACCTTGTTTGATAATAGTTGAGCATTGTAACGATGGTGCTGAATACGACGATGCTAAAGGTTGGGGATGTGTCCGTGTATTGAGGTCTGTCGTTCTGCCATCCACATGGAGATCCAAAGAGACTTGAAGATATCGCAAACCTTATCCGGGCTGTTTGCAAAACATTATCGTGACACAGTGCTGGTTTCCGAGTATCGTCACCAAAATCACCCACCCACAGACGAAAGCTGATGATGGCATGACACATGTTTAGAATGACAACCCAACGGCAACGAAAGTTATCATTGTTAAGATTTTCTATCTTTCAGAGAATCGACTGACTGCTCACCAGCCTTGAGGTCCATAAAGGTCGTTATGATACAGGAGACATGTTCAGATGTGGCGTCTGCTGTTCTTCGTTTTGCTAATCAGAGCGTCACGGCTTCCTTGTCGGTCCAACTACATTAATCGACGGTCCAATTACTCTAGAAATATCAAGGCTACGATGAGTAGATGATGACCCTGGTCTGATCAGATCAAAAGTTACAACGGATCGGAAATTCTGAATCAGTAGTCTTTACGGTGAACCGACCAAGAATGTGAAATGTAGTTAGGAAACTGCACATACTTTATATTTGTTCAACGGTTGGACGGGAAAACCTCGCGAGCATCAGGTTAACACGGGCAACCAAGCCACCAACACGGAATTCAAGCGGCGACATATTTATACATTCACCCTACTCCGGACAACAACAATTGGGATATTCTGATATGACGTACATACGACCGATTCATATCTTTTTCTGGTTTCTCATACCCACGCGTTCTTCAAGCAACGGAGCGACACTGCTCACTCACTTGGAATTTGATCGAATACCCACTTGGTGTTGTCTTGGCCAGTGAAATTGCTGAGGATGATCTATGATGAACAAGCGTCAGGAGTATTCGTGCATACAAGAATGACAAAGTGGATATGAATACCTGGGCATCAGGGCCAGGGAGCGCCCAAACGAAATTTGCATCGGGAGATTGGAGACTTGAAGTGGTTCGATGTCAACGGGGACGCGTACAAAAGAAAAGGCAGCGCGGGACACACTAGTAGGAGCCACGATCCAATTTCACGATGGTCCAGACCGTCTGATCGGAGGAACCGAACAGCTCGGCACCCTTGTCAACATTTTTTTTAGTTCCCCGTATTTGATACCATCATCTCATACGCGAGCCTACGCACTTGCAACTGGTCTGCATTCGCAAAGCTTCCCCGAGTGGCCAGACTCTCAATGGTGACCTGGTTACCGCCGTTTCCCACATTGGTGAGGATCCACTACAGCACCATTAAGTAGGGTCCTCCATAAAGGACAGCACATACCCTGTCGAAGCGATTGCTTGATCGATCACGGACTCCAAAAATTGCTCCTACAGGGTTGCCACCAGTGAGGTCTGCGACCTCCTCGTTGAACTGGAAGTTGCGGATTTTGTATGTACCGTCAGGGACGAGAGCTTGAGGAGCCATTGTAAATCAAGTTGTGAATGCAATGAATGCTGGTGCACACCCCAGCAAGGATGGCTGGTATTTATACGTTTGCAAAGCGAGCGTGTCAGCTAAAGCGGAAAGTGCGGAAAAGAAGCACCACGCATACCGTTCAGGGCGAAAGAAACCCGGGAGTCCCTCTTTCTGAGTATTTACCGGACATTTACTGGAACAACACCCCAAATTGTAGCTTCAGGTTCCGTTCTTGCGCCCGGCCCTTCGTTGTTCCGTATACTGTTACCAAAATCATTTTCCGCTTGGAACACGAACGCACTAATGACACCTGTCTGGCATGACGCTTCTAATGGAATGATGGTACCAATCAACCTTCGGTACATAACTAACCATTCAAGTTGCTTTGGCTACTCTAACCCTTGCGTTCAAGTTAATGATGA
>JBBPJL010000379.1:0-19005 GCA_038088675.1 Xanthoconium separans | reverse complement strand
ACTAAAGGGGCTTATTTTTCTTTAGAGATGCACCCTTGAGAATATTGTCAATAGTTTGGGCAGAGACAGGGAGGAATAGTTGATGAGATATATGACTTGGACAGCATTCTCACCCATTCCAGCAATAACACTAGGGACAAGGTGTCATTTGATACTAGAAAAAAAAGGAGAAAGAATGTTATAACTTGAAATTCTTCCTGTCTGAAAGATTCTCCTTGATGTCTGTGATGCAGTGTACTTCCATAGACCAGTCTTGGATACAATCTGACAAGCAGAGACACTAAATTCAGAGAGAAGAAGGATGTTGGCTCTAATAGAAGTAGAAATGGACTTTATGGTGTGGGAAGATCAATTGGAGTGGAACACAGGGTATTTATATTGCTTGGAATTATGTTGCTTACATAATTACACAGCTTGGTAACATAGCAACCATCAATAGTTGTCAAATTCCTACATTACATATGATATAGTGATTGTTAAATATAAAGTCAAATAAGTGTCCCAATAACATGTTGTTTTGAAATGCTTGCACCTCACTCCCATGGTAACCAAATCACATGACCCCAAGTAGTTTCTGAATGCCAAGAGTGAGTACTTTTATACATCCTGCAACCACTTTGCCTGATTCTTTCTTGCTCTCCGACAATCTTCCAATCTCTCCAAAATGACTCAACATTGGGACACTTTTTTGAGCCACTGTAGATACATGTGTTCTGTCCTCAAAGGTACTGTTATGCCTACTGTGACAACTGGAGTTAACTCAGTTGTGGAGGAAGAGATAGAACTATAGTTGGATGCCTGTTTGATAGGTCAAAGACTTAAGCAAAGTGAAGTCAATGATGTTGCAGTCAACCCTTGTGAATAGAGGGGTCCTCTTGTGATGACACAAAGTCCTAGTTCTTCACAGGGAGAGAAAGAGAATGACACAAGGCAAAGTCTTCAAGCTTATGAAAAACCAGTTAACATGGTATATTTGCATAGAACTAGCTTAATGTTACTAGTACAGTGTCTTGGCTATTTATACAATGAAAGAATGAGCACAGACCATTAGGTTGGGGAGGGAGGGGGCACCATGTCATCATGGTCATCATGAGGGTGAGGAGGGGATGTGAAGGCACCATGCTGTGTTGCATGAACATGAGCTGGACAGGGGTGAGACAGGCCAGAGTGATGAGTAGGGTGGGTATACCTTGGAGAGGGCACATACAGCCACTGTGTCATTGCAAGGTGGGTGAAGGTGAAGATGATGGCATATGTGGTGATGGTGGTGTCATTGTGACAAGGTGGGTAAGGTGAGGGAGGGGGCATGTCATTGTGAGGGTGAGGGAGGGGAGAGGGTGCATGCAGTGGTGTGTATTATTGCAAGGTGGATGAGGGGTGAGGGTGGGAAAGGGGGTATGTTGTCATTGTTGTGAGGTAGCAGAGCCAGAAGGTGCATGTGGCATCACTACTGACATTGTTGTGAGGGTGGTGGAGGGGAGATGGCACATGCAGCATTGTCATCATCATCTTTGACATTTGCACATTGTTGTGAGGTGGGCCTGATGAAGGTGTTACGCTTACTGTGAGCCGATGCCCTAGCGAAGTTAGTCACAACCATTTGTGGTAGAGAAGTGAAGTGAGCAGTGATACAACCTAATGTACTTCAAGCCAGCTGGCCCTGCGAAGTACTGTCCCAGGATAGTAGAGGTCAAGCATGGATGTGCAAGACCAATGGAGAGTCTTGAGGGTAAAAGTGCAAGCTAATGCCTTGAAGAGCCGGAAGACAATGAGACATGAAACAACAGCAGTATCAAGAGTGGACGAGACTCAAGAGGGATCCCTGTCGCCAGTACACCAGTGAACAAGAATAGGATTGTGAGTATAAGGGCAATGAGAGTTGCAGTATGAATACAAGCAGGTATTCTGGCATAGAACTAGCTTAGGGCTACAACTGAACAAGTGTAACTCTATATATACTATAGACTGATGGTGCATGGACCATCAGGGCAAAGGGTGATCCTAGAAGGATCAAATAGGCTTCCCATATCAGGAAGGAACAAAAGGATCAAAGAGGAGTCCTGCTGTCATAAAGATTGGAAGGGGATCAACGGGATTGAAGGATCAAAAGATGAAATGTGCCCTATATGGCTATAGAGTCCATTGGGCATACAAACAGGATCCCATCAGGAACTAAAGAAGGATCAAATGGAGACCCACTGTCTCAGAGTGATGAGGATCAGCGATAGGATCAACAGATGATCAGGAGCATATCTAATGCCATATGCAGATAAGAGGTTGCGCTCAGCTGTACAGTGGCTGAGGATCAGCTTGGGTTGTGACAAGTCATACTCCTACACAGAAGGAGTTGTGGTAATGAGGGGAAGACGGAGGTCTCTGTGATTGTCTAGGAGAGTGGTTGTCCATCTTCAGGGTAAGTCTTGCTAGACCATCTATGACCAAGATGTCTTAGAGAACATGGGTTGGCCATAAGTGAGAGTATGGCAACTCCTGGTGTCCATAGGCATGGATGACGACGTTGGTAGTACTCCCTGAGTATTGTTGTGAGTGATAAGGCTTCTGTCAGAGCCTTGGGGTAACAATATCCCTATTTGTCAAGGAAAGGCAGAGAAAAGAATAAATTGGTTCAGTCCGGTGGTACTGCCGGTGAACCGTAAAACCGTAACAGAAGGGAGAGGATGCATGACAGTGGTGGTGGTTTCATCACTGTTCACTTGCTGCTCACAGAGGATGACATCTCATTCTCACTCAAACCCAGCACTTTTGAGCTTGGAGTTTTGAAGGATGTCACAGATGATATCAACTGTGAGTGGGACATCCCTGCAGAGGCTCTTGGCATAGTAAATGGTCTGTTTGCACAAGGTAGAGCATTCAGGTATGGATGGGATTCTGTTGCAACAATGAGACCATTTGAGAGGGTGGCTGTGAATGAAGTTGAAGGCTGTTGTGGATGAGGGAAAAAGGGTGCTAAGGATTGTATTAGATTTAAAAGCAAGTAAAGGTGGATGAACCGACACACCAAGGCTCTCTATCAACACACTTAAGCTGGTTTGCACATGGAATAGACTCTGTTGTGATGGCGAAACCATTTGATCATGTGATCATCTTTGTGATGGGTACCTGGTTGTTGACAGCTATTATGACTGACTGCAAGGAGTGCTAAGGATTGTATTATGTTGGAAAATGGAGAACAAAGGTAGAACCAATGGGGTGACAAGTTGTTGTGCAAAGCACCCAACACAGTGATGGTCATTGTTCATGGTGTTTGGAAAAATGAGATTAATAGTAAATTCCCACAATTAGCATGCAAATAATTGATAGCACATATTTAGTAGTACTATCTATGAGGTGATTTCAAAGGCATGATGGTCAGTGAATCTGTTAACATAGAAGAGTTGGAAAGTGTTGTAGGAATGATATGGTTGAAGATGAGTGGGTACAAAGTGTTTTGTGTAAACAGGGATGAGATACATGGCTCAGTATATGCTATCAATATGGATAATACTGATTGTGTGCTGGTGCTGCTGATTAAATTGAGGATGAACCATCCACATTCCTGTGTCTGTATCTGGTATGTCCCCAACCTGGTCAAACCAGTGTACCACTACACAGGGATAATACATGTCCCTGAAATTGAGTGAGAAAAATGCAAGAATGCACAACACCTCTAGACTGTTCATTGGCTCTGTCTCTGCACCTGCATTCATGAATGCACAGTGTTATGGAATTGTGTACCGGCATGTTTATTTTCTTCTTTTACTACCATGACTTGTCTTCTCCTCACAATGAGACTTTTTCCCATCTGATGTCTTCCATTTCCTCACATATGATGATGTACAGCCACTCAGGATATTAACCCCAAGTATGGTAACCCATTCCACTCCACTCACTGACTGTTCTGCTCTTTCAGACAGTAGAGACTCTTTTCTTCCAATATGTTTCCGATTCCTTCCTGATTGCTTTCTGATACTTTCCATTCCACTAGCAGAACACTTGTTATTCCTTTATTACTCAATGGTCTGTGCTCCATTCTTCATCATATAAATAGTCCAAGTGTTGTACTTGTAACCTTAAGCTAGTTCTATGCAATTATACCACATTAACTGGTGTTCTATAAGCTTGAAGACTTCATCCACTTGCTTGTGTATCTCTCTTTCTATCTGCAAAGAACTAGGACTTTGCATTGTCACAAGAGGACCCCTCTATTCATAAGGGTTGAGTGTGACACTGTTGACTTTGCTTTGCTTAAGCCTTTGATCTATCAAACAGACATCCAACTATCATTCTATCTCTTCCTCTACAACTGTGTTAACTCCAGTTGTCACAGTAAGCATAACACACAGTCATATCAAGGTGCTTCATTTCTCCATAGGGGGGTGGAATGAATGAACTCCATGCCATGAATGTTGCTAACATCACTCAGTGCATAGAATAATGCACTTGTGGAGTTTACCACCTTGATTGGGCCATTGTAGACAGGGTAACTGTCTTCAGGAACATCAAGCCAATCAGTACCTTCTTCATCCCGGTGTTGCTATTCAAATAGAAGTTGTGAAAGGATGGTCTTGATACCAGGAACACAAATTTTCTTGCCAAGTTGATGCATGGTGCATGTACAATTGTGTTCTATTCATGGTCCAGATGATGTGTGAGGGGTGGAGTGATTGCTGAAAGGGTAGATCACTTATGGACAGTTTGGGCAAGTGTCAATAGCCAGATCCTCTGCCTTAAGTCCGGATGGAAGAGGAACATCGGAGTTACATAACATCGGAGTTGCACATCAGACATTGGAGTAGATTAGGACATTGGCGCAGGACTTATGTGTCACACCCTTGCCAGTCCTGTGTCCTAGTATTTTGAAAGAGGGAGGAAGAGTGGGTGAGGGTGAGGGTGAGGGTGATGGTGATGCAGACAAGAAGAGGAGGTACTAATCAAGTTGATATTCAGACTGAGGAATACAGCGAGAGTATCTACGAGATTATATACTGATGTCCAGGTATACTCTGGACCAGAAGGAATAGAGTGTGTACTACAAGGGGGGCAATGAGCATCGCAGTGAGGAATGATGGGGGCAATGAACATTGCAGTGAGGAATGATGGGGGCAGTAATACACAACAGAGGTACAGTGTAACTGAAAGCCAGAGGGCTATACTCATTACGGAAAGGTACTGTACCTAATGGGGATAATGGAGGTCTGAGTCGGACTTGGATAGGGGTCCAAAGTGGAGTTGGTCCAGAGTTGGTCAGGCGTTGGCCAGAGTTGGCCGGAGTTGATAGGGGTTTGCTCAGCAGGGGCATGGATGTGACAGCAAGGCGGACATGGGCTTCAATGGCAGTTGGATCAATATTGTCTGCCTTGGCAGCTCCTATGTCATCTTCATAGGATACATCTGGAAGACCATGGACCCAGGTTGAAGACGAGCAGCCTTGTCCCACATTGTTGAGCACTTAGTGGTCAAAACATCAATCACATCTTGCCCAAGTTGCCATTTCTGCAGGCTTACCTTTCTCATTGGCCAGAATATGGGAATCTAGCATTCTACACACAGTAAAAATGCTGCATGCTGCAGCCAGCTTGTTGAGGTGTTGGTTTGTGAGAAGCACTTGCCCCAGAGGCTTATGGCAGTTGGATCATTGGTAGGGCTCCTTCACCACTTTGACATGTTTCAACTCCATAATCAATGAGCATAACCCATTTGGAGCTCCAAACAGGCATATCATGTCAATGTAATGCTTCATGGAATGTTGTTGGGGTAGTGAAAATGAGACAACAACATTCTCTTCCTTGAATACCCAGGAGAACTGGTAAAACCAACCAAGTGTGTCTTGAATTTTTTGGTCATCAATGACATTGCAGTGACAAGATAACAAAATTCTAGGAAGGCACACAGTGTGCACACCATCTGAGCAGGAACATATCCATCAATAGCAGCAAGATAGATCTATAATATTGCAAACATTTGTAGGGACTTTATGGAATTTTGAAAGGTGATTCATACCTTCATTAAGGCCTTTGAATCATTGCACATCCATTGCTTGAAGTTTCAGCCTTGTGGAAACCAGTGCAGGCCCACAAAGGAGGCAATGGTAGCAATCTGTTATAGATTTACTGTTTGCTGGGACCACTACCAGACTGGGCTACTTTATTTTCTTCAACATTTCTTTGACAGACAGGGATACCACTACTTCAAGGTTCTGGCAGAAGCCTTACTCTTCATACAAGTACTCTGGGAATACTACCAACATCATTGTCCACATACATGGACATCACTAGGAGTTGCTGTGCTCTTGCTCATGGCCAACCATTGTTCTATCTAGACATCTTGGTCATAGATTGTCTAGGAAGACTCACCCTGAAGACAGACAGCAGCTTTCCTAGTCAATCATAGAGCATGTCCTCTTCTCCTCATTACCACACTCCTTGCTGAGCACAGGAGTACAACTCATCACAACCTGGGCTGTTCCTACAGCCACTGAACAGCCATGTGGAACCCCTTGTCCACTTATGGCCTAGATGCATTTCTGATCATTTATTGTTCCTATCGCTGATCCTCATTGCCCTGAGACAGCAGAGCTCTATTTGATCCTCCCCTTTGATCCTGATGAGATTCCATTCTTGATCTCTCATCATTTGTAGGCACAATGTCCAGTTGTCAGATATGAAGTCTTGCCAGTGCCATCTGTTCTCTTCATCATACTCTCTGTATGGTGCATGATCTATGAATGTTTTGAAGTCAGCATCACCAAGTATTTGTGTGATCAAGGCATCTGGATCATACATCCAGACATCATAGATGTCATTCATCCAATGTGTGGGTTGGTTTGGCTGGTCATCATGGTACTATACACCAAACAACTCCCATGTGATGTCACCAACCTGCAAGCTGTTGATAGTGTTGTACAAGTTGGTGCAACTGCTGAACGGTGGATGGCCATTGTATTTGTGAAGGTAGGCCACAAAAATGTCCAGTAACTTGTTGATGTTTCCTCCTGACATCTGAATGTGTGTATGAGTAGATCAGCAAGCTTGAATTCAGCACAGTTATTGAGGGGAGTCCAATCACTTGGAGCTTTATTGGGCAGTGGTAGAGGTGGGCTGCCTGGGGGTAGAAAGTTACTGTTCATGTTGCATGGAAGTCCTATGAGTCCAAGACATGTCTCAGTGGCTAGAATGTCTAGTATTAAAGTTCAATGCCCACCTGTCAATTTGGGATGATAGTTACAGTAGAGTTTGCCACCGGGTCCATGCCACTGCACATTGAGACCCTCGCCTTCCTCATCTGCAGGAGGATGAAGGTCATTGCCATTCACACTCACTGTTGGCACCACCATTGTCAACTGTGTCAGGATCTTCATGAGTCCAACATGGGCACCAGCAGCAGGCTCTTCCACACAGAGAGGATCAGTGACAAGTACATCCCCCCTTTTTCACTGTCTGATACATCTGATGTTCTATCTAGGTACTTTACCTTTTTGACTGCTTGTACTAACCCGAAAGCATGCACAATCCTCCTCCATGGTCCCTCAAAAGACATCCTCAACAAGATCAACCAGAACCTTGCTAACACCCTCTCTGTCACATGCAAAGTATACTCCAACCCAATTCTCACGCTGGGTGGTGGCACAACCGAGATGGCCATCAGCATCGGGCTGCACACCAAGGTGAGGAGTGTGACCGGCATTGAAGGGTGGCCCTTTTGTGCTGTCACTGACGCAATGGAAGCCATCCCCTGCACATTTATCCAGAACAGTGGTGGCAACGTGATCCACATGTTGACAGAGTTGATAGCAAAGCATGCGAATAGTGAGTCCTCATGGGGCATGAATGGCGAGACAGGCAAGATGATTGATATGAAGATGTATCAACTGTATGAGAGCATGAGTGTCAAGGTAATGTGTTGCTGTGCAATCAGGCTTCTTTCTTTGCTGTTACATGTTCTGACCACTGTTTTCAGATTCAGATACTCAAGACAGCAATTGAGGTTGGTCATTTTCTAGCTGTCCACTACATAAACTCACCCCTGATTTTAGGCAGCATCCACACTCCTCCACATTGATGATGTCATGCAAGCCATGTGCAAAGAAAAAGATCAACCAGCCCCTCCACCAGAAGTGATAGCTGAGTAATAAATACTGAACATTGCACATACATAATTACATACTTTGTAGATGATCAGATCCATCATGACTATTACGTTGCAACAAAACTTATCACCATCATCTAACAAATAAGCAATGCCACAACACAACTTGTAGCACATTTGACAGCCCACTTGGATGGTTGGCGCCGGATGTCAACACTTGATAAAATTGCCAATGATCATGCATACATGCTCGGGATCCCTTACTTGTTGACTTGGATGGTAAATGAGAAGCACCACTTTCTTTGCTAGGCATGTCATTGCCTCTAGGCTTCTTGCGGTCAGATAAGATATTGACCAACAGCTTTCTGAGTCAAATCGAACAAAACATGGCTGTATTTCTGTCCCCTCATGTGAACCCCACAGCACATGATGCCTCATCCAAAGGGTGATGCACCTCCCAATAGTTGACAGTGGATTCTTCAACCATGAGTTCATATGCACAGACAGCCCTGCCCCATCAATTGTCATGGGTGAGTGTGTCAATGAACATAATAATGGAGAAGACTTACATCACACATCATATACCCATCAACACCAACCAACTTGCTACACTCACAGTTGCCCTTGTAAATCTTGCCTGTTCAACGCCAGAGGCATGTGGGCATGCCCATTGCTGAAGATGTGATTGTAGTTGAGCAAGAGGCATAATGATTCTTCGATAAAGACTAAATCTTATGTAGAGGTCAAAGGGAAACATTGGAGAGCAAAAGCAAGACATGAATGATGCCTCGAAGGAACTGCATGACTGCCTGTGTGATGATGTGTGAGGTAACACTCAAGTCAAGAACTCAGAACACACTCTGACTTTGGGTTGAAGGATGGACAATGGCTATAGAAACTGTTGTTTGGATTGTCGAGACATGCTAGCACAGATACATCAGAGAATGACACCAACCAACGATGAAGATGACACCAACCAACGATGAAGATGACACCAACCAACGATGAAGATGACAGACAACATACTTGTGATCCATCCACCTCAACAAGCAAGTGCAACCCTTGATGTAGCCAGGGTGTCAGGGTGTTCACCACAGGCTTCTCCAATCCACTTGAAGCATGTGTGGAGACCTGTCATGGTAAGAGATGTTGCATGACAAAGCGAACCTGCTGGCATTGACTGCACAGGATCATTGCCACAAGGCTAAGCTTGAGTCCAAGCACAAAGGATTTTCCCACCTGGACTGTGTTGCTGGCATGTTGCACGACAACGAGGTCAACATCCAGATCTGGCAAGGGCTCCAGGATGATGAGTGGCTGTGCTGCACCTGGGGATGTAGGAGACAGGGCTGTGGGATAGAACTGGGTGTTCCAGGCTGGGCACAAGGACGAAAGGGCGAGTTGGATCTGAGTGAGCCTGGGGGTGGTGGCAGGGAGGGTGAGAATTTGGAGACATGCGTGAAGTCATGTAGAATCTTTGGGTGACCTTGGAGTGGGGTGGTCCCTCAGAGAGAAAGGATGGAGGTGGTTGAATAGGTGGAGAAGGAGGAGGAACTCAAGTAAAATGGTTCCCAAGCAACTGTGAGTCCTGGTCATTGTGTCCTTCATTTGTCATGAGCAGAACCAGGATTGTCATGGTCCAGAACACACACAAATACATGCATCACCTTGAATGACAACAAATGCCCTTGCCCATCGACCCCTGACATACCAAGTTGGTGCACATCTTAGTAGAATTATGTAATGTGACAAGTCATTTGTTACATCCAACCCCCGCCAGCTTGCACTGCGGGGCCAACATTGTTACAATGATTTCATCCAATGACATGAACATCATTGGTCTTGTGCACCTGCCTGTGGCATGGATGCCGCTTTATTCAACAATGTGAATGTTGTCATGCTTTCACTCATCAATGGTGTGGACACTGTCTATGTTATTCAGTCTCCTCTATATGCTTTTTGCCACCGGGACACTCTGTGTTAACAATCACCCACATCATTGATGAGCAATCATATTGGTGCCAGGTGAGTTCCCATAGCTGCACCATCTCAATTTACAGACACATGTGCATGATGGGCATCTACCCAATATATTGCACCACTTTTCTTGGTTTGTAGGTATCTGACTTGTAACCCATTCCTGTACACAAGCCTGACCTGACCATCATCTTGTGTGTTGCACTGGTTCCCACCTACAAACCAAGAAAAGTGGCACAAGTCTACATCGTCATTGTCCATGGAACGAATCCCATGCCAAACACAGTTCTCACATAAAACAACAAAGGAGTCACAAAACATGCCCACATGGCGATGGCTCAATACACATCACAATGCCTCCAAAAGGACTGCACACACACACTCCAAGGCTTTAATAGATGCTCTGTAGCGATATTCCTCCTGCCCTATGGCAGGGTCATTTGTTACACAACCAATGGTGGGCATTGTGATGAACAACACGATGTAAAGGTTTTGGATGGGATGGGCAGGTCCAGCCACCACCAGTCTAAAAACCAAATATCACACAATTCGTACAACTTATCACAAACTCAGGAAAGCAGCCAATTGTACATACCTTGCTTGATGAGTGGTGCTGAGTTGTCCACCACACCATGCCACCTCCTATGTATGGTTCACCTGTCAACCATCATGGAGAGTTTTAACATGTTGGGTGCATGCTAATGGATACAAAATTTATTATGTTGTGTGCACATTGGTGGGCAGAATGAGGAGTGCAATACGGAAGGTTCACATGCAGGGGTATCATGTGTAAGTGATCACATGTCACTGAGGTGAATCTCAGACAAGACCAAACCCCAACAAACAGTTTCCATGGAAATGTTCATGAACCTGCAAAAAACAAAAATCAAGGGGGTTCAAAACAACCCACTACATTACTGTAGCAGGAATATTTTACAATAATATCACTAGCTAAATCATCAGACAAGTTATGTAACGTGGGCAGCACTTCTTGCTCTCACGATACCACCTCCCCCAGCACCTGCACTGCTTGTCCTCACCTGTTTCAGTGACCCACCCACCACACCCTACCTTCATTCAAAAGGACAGATAGTCAGACTTGCACACAAGGTAGAGTTAGTGACTTGAGCTCTGAACGAAAAAAAAAAAATAATGCAGCATATTGAGATAATAAAACAAAGGTGTACCTGGGTTGCCTCCATCTCTAAAAGGTGATGAGACAATGCTGAAAAATTAGTATGAGGGTGAGGGTAACTCCACGAAAAGATTTATGTAAATGACATTCATGTTATTGTATCAGATAGCATTGAACAAAAGAGGTATCTTTAGATGGTGTTCCCTACACATGGGGAGTGAGAGCAAGAGTGAGGGTGCAGATGGGCAAGAGCATGAAGTGCTCTCCAGCCTGGAACAGAAGCCCAATGTGCCAGGTGTGAGCTGCGAGGAGCCAGAATGTTGCATTTCAAGATGGGTTTGAATCACTGGTTGACAAGATCATCATCACTCAATAGGCTTTCATTGCATGGATGCCACTTGATCTAGCAACATGAACATCGTCTTTCATTCACTTGTCAATGGTGTGGACACCATTTGATTCAGCAATGAGCAAGTTTCTTTTCAATGTTAGAATTTCCTGTTCTCTCAATTTCAGGTAGTTTACTACTACTTCAAGTATCCCTGGATCCAAGGGATAGGTTTTACAACCCAAGAATGCATGGGCAACTCTTGGCTTAATCCATCTACCCTGTCAGGCTCCATCAAAATGTTTGCCATTGACGATTCAACACACCACCACTCAGCCAACAACAATGTCAAGTCACACACTGGCAATGACACTGTAGACATCAACATGGCATGAGCGTGCCACCACCTTCTCTCCTGCTGCTGGATGCAATGATGTAACGTCAGTATTGACATGGCACAACTCACAACATGTATGATGGCAACAGAAGCAGGTCACTTAGAAGACGAACTCTTCTCAATGCAATGACAACAATTGTGCGTCACACATGACACACATGCATGAGATGACAAATGTAGCCAGTGCCGCAGCAAAAGTGTGCTCTCAGATTTCAGAGCAGAGCCAAAAGGGATCAGTGACAGATGTACAGAAGAGTCTAGAAGGAGAAGGAGAAAAAAAAAACATGTATTTGGTGAAGTCAGGTTTGTCTGGCAAAGCCTGTGTAAGGTCCCAATCTAGAAGCATTTTTGGCTAAAATGGCTGACAGAGCATGTAGTACAAAAGGTACCTTGGCCACAATAAATTTTCATACATTGTTGCATGGTGTTGTGATCACTCTTTGTCCCTTCTTTTTCTCTTTTCCTCTCCCTTGTGGCTTTCTCCTTCCGCTCTTCACTTCCACACCACATAGGCTAAGCCCCTATTTCCTTTATCTATGACTCATACTGACACCTATTGATCCCAAGTGACTCACCATGACTATCATCCAATGGCATTATTCACTCTTATCTTGCAATGACTCATGATGACTTCTGACCAATAGCAATAATTGCTCCTATCATGGCTGTACAGCCCAACATAGTAATTACTATATGTAGTAGTTGGTCTGTGCACATGTACCTACTGTATATAAAGCCCCGAAGTAGGGGAGGAGGACCTCAGTCTTGTCCTCTTGTGTTTTCCCTCACAACCAACTATAGACTGATAATCTCCTCTTAGTCATAACCCTAGTGATTAATGACCTGATACAACTCTAACCAGTTATTTGGTCATTTCACATGGTTCTTTGTCATTTGTTTTACACCCTTCAACTTGTTACTTCTCTCATTTTAATCACTTGTTATGGAAAATTTAACCAAATCCACCTCTGCTCGCTGTACTCATGTGTTGAATGTGACAAAACATTCAGGGCTGCCAGATGCTCCAGCTAAGCAGCATTCCCATGCAGAGAAGCTAGCTAATGATGCTGAGTCATCAGAACTCCAGGCAATCCAACAAGCCAAGGCACTGCTTACCTTGGATAGAATGGCTGCTGTCAAAGGAGCAATGGGAGCTTGGCAGGAAGGCCAGCATGCAACAACCAAGAAAGGCATGTGCCCATCTAAGCCAAGGGCAGCAAAGGATGTGGCAACCTCTGCAAATATTCCCAGTGGTTAGTTGTCAGTCCTTACCATCAGTGCAAGCATGTATTAACAAAAGGGTTGCACTTTCTAGCCAACCACAGCCTTGAGACAGCCAACAAGCCTAACATGGGGCTGATCAATATGTCCAAATGGGCTGGTAGTGGACTAGAACTGCGCAATCTCCTTGCCACCACACAAGCTTGCCATCAGTGATTCAAGCAGTTGGTCACCATAACCACAAAAACCCTTGACAGAACACAGCCACAATCTGACATGTGTGAACTAGAACACATCTGGGAGAAAGATGCAGGGTTAGTTTCTTTTCAACACAGTCATATTATTGCTTACCAAATCAACACTTTTTTTCATCAACATGATGCAGACTTCCCCCAGCAAACCCAGCCACAAGTCTCAAGTCTTTTCCAAGGTTAACAATTGGACTGCCCATGTGGGAAAAGCAAATGAGTCACAAGGGCAGTTGACCCCCCCTTCCATCAGCTCTGGGACCTTGGCACCTATGTCAATGATACTATTGAATGTGATGCAAAGTACAGAGGCCACTACCATGGAGAATGAGGACTGTTACGGAATTGCATACCAGCATGTTTATTTTCTTCTTTTACTACCAGGACTTATCTTCTCCTCACAATGGGACTTTTTCCCATCCAATGTCTTCCATTTTCTCACATCTGATGATATATAGCCACTCAGGATATTAACCCTGAGTATGGTAATCCAATCCACTCCACTCACTGACTGTTCTGCTCTTCTGGATAGTGGAGACTCTTTTCTTCCAATACGTTTCCAATTCCTTCCTGATCACTTTCCAATTCTTTTTGTTCCACTAGTGGAACACTTGTTATTCCTTTATTACCTGATGATCTGTGCTCCATTCTTTGTCATATAAATAGTCCAAGCATTGTACTTGTAACCTTAAGCTAGTTCTATGCAATTATACCACATTAACTGGTGTTCCATAAGCTCAAAGACTTCATTCTCTCGCTTGTGTATATCTCTTTCTCTCTGTGAAGAACTAGGACTTTGTGTTGTCACAAGAGGACCCCTCTACATATGTATAAGGGTTGAGTGTGACATTGTCAACTTTGCTTTGCTTAAGTCTTTGATCTATCAAATAGAAATCCAACTATTGTTCTATCTCTTCCTCTACAACTGTGTTAACTCCAGTTGTCACAGTAAGCATAACAAGGACCCCAATGTAGATACAGAGGATAAGGAGATGTATGGGAGCTTTAGAGAGGACACTGACAATAGCCTGGAGTACGAGGCAGCCCAGATGGCTGCAAAGGAAAGTTGAGTGAGTACCATACCCCAGAAAAATGTCATGCATGCTCTCACTTAACCCATTGCTGTTATGCTTACTGTGAGCCGATGCCCTAGTGAAGTTAGTCACAACCGTTCGTGGTAGAGAAGTGAAGTGAGCAGTGATACAACCTAATGTACTGCAAGCCAGCCAGCCCTGCAAAGTACCATCCTGGGATAGTAGAGGTCAAGCACGGACATGCAAGACCGACAGAGAGTCTTGAGGGTACAAGCACAAGCTAATGCCTTGAAGAGCTGGAAGACAACAAGACATGAAATGACAGTGGTATCAAGAGTGGACAAGACTCAAGAGGGATCCTGTCGCCAGTACACCAGTGAATGAGAATAGGATTGCAAGTATAAGGGCAACAAGAGTTGCAGTATGAATACAAGCAGGTATTCTGGCATAGAACTAGCTTAGAGCTACAATCAAACAAGTGCAACTCTATATATACTGTAGACTGATGGTGCATGGACCATCAGGGCAAAGGGTGATTGATCCTAGAAGGATCAAATAGGCTTCCCATTTCAGGAAGGAATGAAAGGATCAAAGATGAGTCCCACTGTCGTGAAGATCAGAAGGGGACCAACAGGATCAAAGGATCAAAGAATGAAACATGCCATATATGGCTATAGAGTCCATTGGGCCTACATGTGATGGGAGATCAAGAATGGGATCCCATCAGGAACTAAGAAGGATCAAATGGAGATCAGCTGTCTCAGGACAATGAGGATCAGCGATAGGACCAACAGTTGATCAGGAACACATCTAGTGCCATATGCAGATAAGGGGTTCCACTCGGCTGTACAGTGGCTATAAGAATAGCCTAAGGTCATGACATGTTGTACTCCTCCACAGAAGGAGTTGGGGATAACAAAGGGAAAATGGAGGTCTCAGTTGGCTAAGAGAGCATGTGTCCATCTTCAAGGGAAGTCTTGCTAGACCATCTATGGCCGAGACGTCTAGAGAGCACAAAGGTTGGCCATAAGCGAGAGTATGGCAACTCTAGGTGTCCGTGGGCGAGGATGACAGTGTGTATGGTACTCCCTGAGCACTATTATGAGGGTAAGGCTTCTGCCAGAGCCTTGGGTAGCAATGTCCCTGTCCATTGAGGAAAGGCAAAGAAAAGAATAAAGTGGTTTGGTCTGGTGGTACTGTTACACTTACTGTGACAACTGGAGTAAACACAGTTGTGGAGGATGAAGTAGAATGATAGTAAGACACCTGTTTGATAGTCGACAACTTAAGCAGAGTGAAGTCGTCAATGTTGCACTCAACCCTAAGAGAAGGGTCCTCTTGTGATGACGCGAAGTCCTAGTTCTTTGCAGGTGAAAGGAAGAGAGACATGAGCGAGAAGGGAACAACTTCGAGCAAGTGGAACTCCAGTTAACACGGTAGTTATTGCGTAGAACTAGATTAGTGTTACATGATACAAGGCTCAAGTATTTATACAACAAGGAATCTAGCACAGACCATCGGGTCTCATAGGAAGGTGAAATGTTCTGCTGGTCGAAACATCTAGGGTGAAAGGGAATCAGCAAGAAAACAGAGTTCCGCTGTCCGGAAGAGTGGAATAACAGTGAGCGGAACAGAAAGAAAGTCATACTTGGAGGGAATTGCCAAGTGATGGTACATCGTCGTGCGGGGAGAATCAGAAGACATCAGATGGGAACAGTCCCATCGTGAGGAGTAAACGAGTCCAATAAGGATGGAAAGAAAGAAAACAAATGCGCCATGGGAAAACTGTAACAGGTACTGCCAGTGAACCATAAAACCGTAACAACTGCAGTCTCTCATCAAGCTGACACAAGTCCCACCAAGGCTATTTGACAAACAGTCCCACAAGCACAAACTTCATGTCCAGCATGCTGATGAAGCTTCTGAAATCATGGCTGGAGAAGAAAGAGATGTTTCAGGGGCCAAAACTGAACCTGAGGAGGATGAGCCCAGTAACATAAAGATGGCAGACTGTCACCTCACTGCTTCCTCATGTTGTACAAACATGGTGAGTGACATGCTTGATCAACTAATCAATCACTGATAATCTGATTACTGATCCCCTTTACACCCCCATTTGTAGACTTGTATCAACATGCTTGAGAGGCCTGCCAAAAAAGCCAAGATCAATACCACCAAAGAAAACATCACTGTTTCCACCCAGCTGTCTACTACCAGCTCTAACATCCACCATGTCTGAGTCTACCTGTTAAGCTGGTCTTTTCAGGGTTACTGATCAACTCTGATGAAACTCTGGAGCACTGGAGTTTTGTAGTGAACCTTTGGTGAAGATGATTCAGTTGGAATGTCATGCCCTTACTGGGAGTTCAGGGTAGGTTTGGGGTTGTGGAGTTTGGGGATCCGAGTTTGGGGATGGAGAATCAAGAGAAGGGACTTCACATTGCAAGCAACGAAGTTGAGTAGCTGTTACGCTTACTGCGAGCCGATGCCCTAGCGAAGTTAGTCGCAACCGTACGAGTGAGAGAGAGACAAAGTGAGCAGCAATACAACCTTGTACTGCAAGCCGGCTGGCCCAGCATAGTACCGTCCCTTGAGTATATGAGGTCAAGCACGGATGTGCGAGACCGACGAAAGGTCTTGAGGGTACAAGCACAAGCTAATGCCTTGAAGAGCTGGAAGACGAAGGTCTTGAAATAGAGGCGAAGTTGAGAGTGGATGAACTCTGAGGGTTCCCTCTACCAGTACACCAGTAGACAAGATACGATTGCGAGTAAAGAGGCACCGAAGTGCAGTGGGGATACAAGCAGGTATCGTGGCGTAGAACTAGCTTAGAGCTACAACCGAACAAGTGTAACTCTATATATTCTATTCTGAATGGTGCACGGACCATCAGGGCAAAGGGGTGATCCATAGGATCAAACGGGCTTCCCATCGGGAAGGAACGGAAAGGATCAAACAAGGGGTCCCATTGTCGTGAAGAGCGGAAGGGGGTCAACAGGATCAAAGGATGAAACGTGCCCAATATGGCTATAAGGTCCATGGGGCTGTACGCATGATGGAAGGTCAAGAACAGGGTTCCATCGGAAGGGGGAAATAGGATCAAAGGGGATCCGCTGTCTCAGGATGATGAGGATCAGCGCGAGAATCCACAGATGATCGGGAACGCATCTAGTGCCATAGGCGGTCGGAGTTCCGCATGGCTATACATGGGCTATGGGTGAGCCCAGGTCATGACAAGTCATGTTCCTGCAGCCGGCGAGGAACGGAATAATGAAGGGAAGACGGCGGGTTCCGGGTTTGTCAGGGAACGGGTGTCCGTCTTCAGGGTAGGTCTTGCTAGACGATCTGTAACCGAGATGTCTAGATGAACGCTGATTGGCCTTAAGCGAGAGTGAGGCAACTCTAAGGGTGTCCCATAGCAAGGACGACAGTGGTAGTACTCCCAGAGTACTGGTATGCGCGGTAAGGCTTCTGCCAGAGCCTAAGGTAAACGTGGTCCCTGTCCATTGAGGAAAGGCGAAGAAAAAGAAATGAAGTGGTCCGGTCCGGCGGTACTGCCGGTGAACTGTGGATTTCCATAACAGTAGCAAGGTCAGAGGAGAGTCGAAGACTCAAGCGCAGTTGAGAAGTAAACTAAGTTGATATTTGAACTGAAGGCTGAAGGTACAGAGTATGGGGGTCTAAATACTCAGGGAACTGAATAGAGTATGTTCAGGGTTATGACAAACAATCTTAGTAAGTACATGAGGTTAAGAATGTATGGTTATCGAAAGGCCAGAGCTATGCTCAGGGTTGCACTTTGTCAGGGCAGTGCAACAATAGGCATGGCACAGGTTAGTTACAAGAATACAGTATGTACTAGTATGAAAGAAAAGGAGAGAAGATTATACTTGAAGGTAAAACTCCGACCAGAGTAATGAAAGTCCAAAGGCCCAACATTGATTCTGAATCAGAAACAGTCTGGAGCACATATATCACTGTATGCCACATTTTGTATGGATTCTCCCTTCTCACCTTGCTTCTATAGCATAATCTCACTGCTGCTCTGTACAAAAACAAGGGCTGGCCATTGTATGATCAAATGAAGCATTTTGTCCAGTTCCATGACAGTTGTATGTACAGCTTCTTTCTGTTACAGAAATGTCTATGGTGCGTTTATTTTTCCTTTTTGTTCTTCTCCATTTGGACTTGTCTTCTTCTCACAATGGGACAGAACCCATCCGATGTCTTCCGATGTCTCACCTATGACAATGTATTGTTGCTCAGTGACTTATCCTGAGTACAACTACCCATTCTGTTCTGCTTGCTGATGTTCTGCTCTTCCAGACAGCGGAATCCCATTTTCCATTACGATTCCTTTTCCTCCTTCTTGTTCCACCAGTGGAACACTTATTTTTCCTATGAGACCTGATGGTTTGTGCTAGCTCCTTCATCATATAAATGTCCCAAGTGTTGTACTGTAACAGTAATCTAGTTCTACACAATTCATACCACATTAACTGGGGTTCCACTAGCTTGAAGACTTCGCCTCCTCACTTGTGTCTCTCTCTCTCTGCTCTCCTGACGCACCAGGACTTCAT
>JBBPJL010000378.1:0-19008 GCA_038088675.1 Xanthoconium separans | reverse complement strand
GTGAGTGGTGATCCTTGACATCAACAGCATCTGGTTACTGGGAATCTCTAGGTTCTTGTTCACGGTGAACAAACTGCAATGGGCCGTCTGCGAGCTGCCATGACAGCTCGGTACAAGGATCGTGATGAAGACGTCAAAATCCACACTCCCCGAAACCTGGAGACTCTTGAGCTTTCATTTCGAGGCGAGCGTGTCGCAAAAGTGAGACATGATTGACATTTATCTTTTTCGCTTGATGTGAATTTGCAACAGGCCATCGGTATGTTGGCATCGAAAGCGCCACAAGAGGGAGACGTCGTCTCCGGCCTCCTGGTATCAAAAGATTATTCTTATACGCTTCTTGATCCCCGAGACCTTCGAGACTTTGCTGGACTATCGACGACAACCGTGACACAAAGGCAGAAGATTGTACTTGGGGTTGGTTGGGAGTTGGTACAGTGGCATTTGGAGGGGATGTACGGCAGTGTGGAAGAAGGTATGGACAAGAACGGGGTCCCTACGATGAGGGTGAGTTTCTTCAGTCCACGTCTTGCCCTCGCTGACACAAGTTCAAGGTCATGGGCGTTGTCGACGTAAAGCACACGGACGAACACGAATTAACGCTAGAATGGGATTCGGGTGCAAGCAACGACATGATCGCCGACTCCACGCTCGCTTTGATTACGGGAATTGACAAGAGTCCGGCCTCCGTGAAACGTACGTGTCAAACACACCGTCCGTTTCTACACCCATTGATTTCAGCGCAGTCACGACTCGACCATGCTCGCATCAACACCCTCACGCCGACTCTAACTCGGAGTCGTCGTACACCCGAATACAACACCTTGCCTGGTTTTTCGAAGCGCATTTTGGGGAGATGGAGCTGCACATGCCTGAGGAGGCCGACCAAGACGAACAAGGTGAAGACACGAGCCGCGACCCGGGATTGATCGTCTGTGTGGACGATGCTGACGCACATATCAATCTCGTCTCTTTGGTACGCTTTTTTTTTTTTCAACGCCTTGGGTCTCAGCATGCTAACTGTCCAGTCTAGCTCGTGACCAGCTCCAGCGACGTTCTGAGGAAACGTGTCGAGGCCGTGTTGGAGATGGCGGTGACGACCGTTAGTTCGCTCACAGAGTCCTTCCAATCCTGCGCATCCGTGATGGAGGAAGAAGCTATCGGAGGGAACGACTTTGATGATAAGCCATCAGACGTCCGCGAGGACTTTGGCCGCTCCAACGTTCAGGAAACCGAGCTGCCTCATGCCGAGGCCTCGGGTATGGTTCACGCCTAGGCGCGGGTAACGTGCTGCGGGAGGGTTTGTCTTGATATTGTGTAGAGTCGATGCGACATTTTATTTGTCTTGTGTATTCGACCGAGAAAAAGCGAAGCTGTCAGAATAGACTGTTTCGATATTATCATTTTGTTCATTTGCGTGATGTTGCTATCCAGCTAGGACTGTTTCTGTGTTCAACCTCTCGCGTTGTTCGGCTCCAATCGGGCAGGGTCAAAGGACGCGGGTTCCTTTGCTGTTCACTAAAATGTAATGCACTGTCTCGAGGCTCGAGGCAGCATGAGCTCAAGCAAAAATCAGTATATTCGATCTAAGCATACATGTAATCGACATCTCCGTTCCCCAGCAAACAAAGCCGACACACTACCACCACATCAGAACAAGTGAATAACACAAAAACATGTGATATAGCACAAAGAATTCGAGTCGTGTCACAACTCGTACATACAACATACGGCCATAGGGTGGGATAAAAGAAAAAGAGAGAAAGAGAGAAAGAAAGAAAGAAAAGAGTCATATACGTCCATCTTACATGTCTTCATAGTGTGGCTTGGGCGAACTGATGGACAGCTTGCCTTGCAGTTTCCGTTGACGCAGATTCTTCACTTCCGTGTTGATCAGGTCGCGGAGGCGTTCGAGGTCCAGGCTGCGTTCGGCCCGCGAGCCCATCAGCACGTTGCGCCAAATGCCGGCTGCGGCGACCGAATTGTCAATGTTGAGCTGCATCGGCCGGTGGAGGCGGACCATCTTTTGCATCAGGTGGTCGGGGTTTGCATAGATGGCGCCAGGCCACGCAACTCGGATTGCGAACCACCATCCGAGGGGCTAGCTTAGAGTTAGTTGGTTCACATGCACGTCCACAGATAAACTCACCCGGCCATCGGGTAGGGTTCGCTCGGGGTAGGAATCATATGTGGTCAATGTACCATCCGGCAAGGAGAATCTGTGGAGCAAAGGTTGGCTCACAAGTTTCCAGACTCAAGGAACAAGTTACTTGCCTGTGCACGACCCAGTGATTCGCATCCGAGCGATGCTTGGCAAGGACGACTATCAACCGCGGTGCGCCGTCGAACCCAAACGGTCCCCACAATTCTCTCAGCATTCCACAAGCATCACCATGTCGTCCGTTGAATACTGCAGTGCTGATCGCATCTGCCATGTTGGGGGGTACGAACAACCTGTCCACCTTGCCCCCAGGAACGTCCGTCATCCGACTCCTTACATAGCGCTTGTACGTCTGCGTCGACCAAATACTCAAGGCCACCTCATCGACTTGTTGCCCTCGAGTGGTGCTCGTGAGGGCACCATCAATCTCGCTCATCGGCCAGATGATAGCCCAGTTGAGCAATCGTTGGTGAATGCGTTGCCACGGGGGCGGCGTCGCATCGTTGCCTTCGTGACCAGGGTTCCATAACTGCGAGGTTTGCGAAGGGACAAGCTCTCGTCTGGTCGACTCCTGTGGGAGCGGCGGCAAGGGAGGAGATGGGACTCGGCGTTCGGTATAGTTACCACCGTCCGGAATCTCCGGGAGACCAGACTCGGTAAACGCACCATGGCCCTCCTCGTACTCTTGATCGTCTCGAGCAACCTCCCAAGTCTTGTGAGTGACCGCAGACTGGCTTCCTCCAGGTTTGACTCTTAGTTTGTACAGCTCTTCTTCTAGGAATTGTTGTCCAGGGGAATCGTCACGATCCGCGTTCAAATATTCACGGGTCTCGGTCAAGGTCTGTGCACCGATGAATCGCTGAGTACTGTTCTCGGCAGTGGTATACTCCTCGTCTATACGACATGAACATGCGCATCAGGACAACGTCATCAACACTCACCGACTATTTCAGTCTCGTTGGCTTGGTACATGGATTCTGCCATAGTGCCCGTCACTTGTGTGTTGATATTGACAGTCTGCGTACGCGGCGTCTGCCCATACTGTTCATCGCCTTCAGTGTACTCGGTGTCCCCACCACGGTACTGCTGATGTGAATCGGAAGTCTCAGCATATGACTGCTGGCTGCGCGGTGGTATAGATGCGTTGAAAGACTGAGGACTCAAGACGTCGAGGCGCTCGTGCATCTTGATCATTCCATTTATCAACTCCTTGGCCCATTCGGGTGGCTCCGACTGAACGAGATAGTCAATCATTGACACATAGGCGTATCGAAGCAAATACCTACCGGAAAAGTGGGTTCCCAATCCCCATCGAGGTGGACACTCGGGTCATGGTCATGGAACGACTTGCGGTACTGTTTGATCGACTGAAAACAAATCCATAAACATCGTCATTCTCCATAAAAGACAGCAGGCATGCATACCTCGGCATCGTATTTCATTCCCAGCTTCTTTACACGCTGCCGAACTGCCTTCCGAAGGGCCTTCTTGACAACCTCATGCGTTGTTGTATCGTCCATTTGGTGGAGAAGAATGCACAGGTCCATGTCATGAAAGTGAGAGTTCACAATCTCAGTTTCCAAAGCACTCGGCGCGTATGAAGTACGATCACCAGCGCCACGTGCTGCAAGGGTCTCAGCAACAATCTCCTGTTCATCCGGGTTCAGCGAGAAACTGGGCGAAGGTGCACGCGGAGTGGGTGTAGCTGTGCGGTCCTCATCGCCAGCAACCTCAGAACACGGAGAGCGCGAGTGACGAGACTGGTGCGTGCGCTGAGTCATTTGTGTATGATGAGACTGCTGAGAGACGTGGGTATGATGCGAGACATGCGAAATCTTGCTTCCACCACCATTCACTTGTGAATGAACCTGGGAAGCCACTTGAGAGCCGACCAGAGAAGCCGCCTTCTGGATCTGTGCCGCTGTAATCGCGGCGTGAAGAAGATCTTCGTTTGTCGGCGCATGACGGTAGGGTGAAAAAGGGCGGCTTTGATGTGAGGGTGACAAGGGGGTCGTAGGGCTGCCACGTTTCGACGCGACGCCCTCGTCGTTCAACAACTGGGACGTACTGACGACGGAACGAGCCCTTTCTTTCTCTCTTTCTTCCTTTTCCAAAAGTCTGCGCATCGCTTTCAATGGCGCCTGGCTTGGCGAATCAGAAGGAGATATGCTGGGAGCACGATGGTATGAACGAGGGGATGTAGGGAGTTGGCTGCTCCGTCCAGGCGGACTCAGCAAAGTACTGGGTGGTAAAGGAGGGTAGTCGGTGGCGGCGCGAGCCTGAGATTGTGTTTTGGAACCGGAACGGGAACGTCGCGAGGGTGACATCGGGATGTCCTCGGAAGCAGTGCTACGCGCAGTCGGTGCCTTGCTTGATGCCTTCATTTGCTTGTGAGAACGAAACGTTAGTCGAAACCCGGAAATACGACCGGTGTGAGACGTACTGCACGTGCAGTGACTGTTTCGCGGGACTCGCTCTCGGCAACGGAAACGATGGATTTCTGAGACTTGTACTGTGCAGCGCTCGACTGAGAACGGGATTGCGACTTTGAACCGCTCGGTGTCGAAGGGGGTTCGACGTTGATTTGCAACGACGCGGCCGGCGGAGAAGTAGGCAAAGGAATCCTGGCACCGGTGTACGAGGTACCATTAATCTGGGACTGGCAACCCAATGGGTCGGTATGACGTATGGCGGAGCAAATAGATCGGAACATACATCCCAAGTATTGCCCCACGGAGGCGCACCCATGTGAGAGGCGTGATCAGGGAGAGGGCCAAAGTTTCCAAAGGAAGAACCAAAGGACTCGTGGTGAGGGCCCGGGGGATCATTAGGGCCAGGTTCGTGCTACGGAGCGGATGGTTGAACATAAGGCGAAAAGCAATGAAAAAGAGATACGGACGACGACCGAGCGACCGGTGATGGAGAGCTCCGTTTTTCGACCGTCTTGCACGTTTGAATTAATGTCATCAAAGTCGTGATCGTGATCGAGCACACTGAGCTTCGAAGGCAGGGGGATGTTTTGACAACCCGACGAGTTGGGGGAATCGAGCGATTGTGATTCCCGGAGACCTTCTAGGTATAGTAGGACTAGGACGGGGGGGTGAGCGGTGCGAGGATACGATGAAGATGGAATGCACACCTTTCTCGTTGGGAGCTGCGAGAAAAGAACAAAGTGAGCTGTTTCGGACGGAAGATTAGTTGCGAGAAACGAACCAGGCGTGCTCGAACGCAGTAAGATAGGTTTAAGGGACTCTGAGGCGGGGTCGACATAGGACATGATGATCAAAGTAAGAAAAGGTATGTATCGCTGCTAAATTATTGTTCATGTTCGGCGGGTGTACAAACACATACAAATACCCCGCCATCCGTTCTACTACCTCTCTCCGTCCAGCGACCGCAACGTCAGCGAAGCCATCCCGACCACGCGCTCAACGCGCTCCCTCAACCCATCGTTGGCACAGCTCACTGTACGACCCTCTATACGCGCCTCTTCGCCGTCGACGCGGACGATCAGCGCGGGGTCGTGGCCCGGCTCCGAGTGCAGCTCCTCGACGTGCCCAAAGTGGGCCTCGAGGAACCAGGCCATCCCCGCACGGGCGTCTGCACGGACATGTGCTATACAGCCTGACGTCACTGCACACACATGTTGGTCAGTACATCCGATCACACAAAACATCAAAATCATCATCATCTTACACTTGACTGACGCCGCGCTCTTGTCCACACCAGCCAGCAAAGCCAGCGTCGCATCCGCGATCATGTCCTTGTCCCCGCCCGACTCCCACTCCAACGTCACTTGCCGCTCCCCACTCTGTTTCACGTCCACCGCGTTCATCACCTTGCTCGAGATCAGCCAACATCGTTCTCGAGTTCGCACGAATACAAACCCGGATCGTCTTTATGAGATCGTCGTCCACTCGCTCCTCGACTCGTCCAAACAGGCCCTCCATGTGCCATCGTACCAACTCCCATCCGAAATCGATCGCAAGCCTTTGTTTCTGCATCACCACAGGCTTGATCAGTCCCGTAAACTCATCTAGGTCCTTTGCATCCAGCAGCGTGTAGGAACAGTCCTTTGCCACGAACAAGCCAGACAGGACGTCGCCTTCCTTTGGTACATCAGCTGCGAGCCTCCCGATAACCTGCACGAACGTGATCTTTTCAGAGTAAAATCCGATCGAGTCAAAAAAAACGGACCTTGGCGATGCGCTCATGTCGGATCGATATTTCCACCGTGTCGAGATTCCCAGGAGTATCAATCTTGCGCTCCAAACCCCGAGCTTTGTACCGGGCTTCCATGGCAGTACGAAAACGCTCCATGGTGGTCGTCTCCCCATGAACGAGGACCTGGAAAAGACGTCACTCCACGTCTCCACGAGCAACGGTCCACTTGCCACATGCTCTGCGTCGACGAGCTCGATAAACTCCGAGTTTTGCGAGTAGTCGACGTGGGCACTAAATGACACGCTGTCGACCGACATCTTGCGTGGTAGTCGTCCACCCTTTAATGACGAGACCTCGTCGGGCTCGTTGAGAATGTTCTGTGAATCGCAATTTAGAATCACTCGAGCAGAGCATATACATTGTATTACAAGTAAAATACACGTTCTAATAGATACTACGATCATCATGTCACATACCTTGGCCAGGGTACCTTCGACAGAGTACCCAGTGATGATGAGGCCATTCCGAGGATCCGGAGCCCAGCGCTCAAACAGTTCCCGACTGCTACCCGAGTCCATAAATCCAGGACTCGCAAGCACAACACAAGGAGGGCCTTGCGCAACCTTGTGCATCCAGCCCCTCTGAAAGGAAATACTCGATACATGTCTGCAAGAATCCATGAATCTCCAGTACACGACCGCGCCAGAGACACCCACTTGAACACAAACGGATTCTCCCTCTTTGCAAATCGCGATCGAATGCTATCGTTCATCGCATGTATGTGGGTCTGATAGACAGCTATGCACTTGCGTGCAAGACTCGAGGTATAATAAATCGGGACGGATTGCAAGTGGGGATGGTCCTCCCAGTACGCCTCCAAGATGAGCAGCAGCTCTTGCGCCGTCCCGAGCGCAAATACGGGCAACAATACGTGTCCACCGCGTTGGAGAATCGCATGCACGAGCGACGTAAATCGCTGCTCCTTTTCTGCCCTCGTTTCAAAGGTGTGTACGCCGTGGGTGCTTTCGACGATGAGCACGTCGGGTCTGATGGGCGGAATTTCCGCCTTTACCAAGTGATGGTCTTCCTCGCGAGAGTAGTCGCCAGTGTACAGGATTTTGATGCCTAGGATGTCAATCATGTACATGCAAGCACCGAGGACATGTCCCGCGTGATACGGCGTGAACGAGACGCCAGGACAGGGCGAGATCTGTTGATGCACAGAGACCGGAATGACAGAAGAGAGCGACAGGGACACCTCGGCAGCCGTAAAGAGGCTCCCTTGAGAAGACAGACTGGAAGTGATGAGGACAGAGCCGGATGATCAAAATGGAACCCACTTGGCACTCAAAAGGTCATGCATCACAAGCCTGTAGACCGTCTTCGTGGGGTGTGTCATGTAGACTTTACCGTTCCCTTGCTTGAAATTGGTCTGTTCGGGGAGTCAGTAAGATAGGACAAAATACGACTCTTCGACCGACCTTTTCGGTGATGTAGGTCAGTGCGCCGACGTGGTCGAGATGAAAGCTAGAGAGGTCAGACGCAGTATAATTGCAAGATGCATCAGACGTACTGCGTGATCAGCACAGCGTCGACGGTACTCCAGTCCAGGTAATCCACAAAGGGTAGCGCCGACATTCCATCTCTGCCAGGATGGATGCCTGCATCACATACGACGGTCTTGTCTCTGTACTGTAAGACAATACAAGATCTGCCAACTTCCTGGCCCGCGCCCAGAGGTGTGAGTCTCAACGTAGGACGGTCCATGCCCTAATCGGTAATTGCCGGATCCCGACGCGTATGAGGACGCGTCACTGACTGACTCTTAGCTTCATCAACGACACCATGGTAAGTCCCAGTCCAACATTCAGCCAAAGCTACAGCTCACAGACCTCGTCGATCTCGCCAGGCTAGACGATATGACAGTGCGTAACATTGTTGGTTTGCGCGAGACGAGCACGGCCAACTTTAATATACAGGTCGAACAACGATATTCTCCCCAGAGGGTACGTCGACGATCGCTCTTCCAACCAACGACGTGCTCATTCCCGTATCACAGGTCGCCTATACCAGAGTACGTCCCATCCCATCTCTCTCTCCGACCACGACCCATCACCACCCCACAGTCGAGTATGCGATGGAGGCCATCTCGCACGCAGGCACCGTCCTCGGCGTCCTCGCGAAAGACGGCGTCGTTCTCGCCGCCGAAAAGCGTGTCACAGGCAAACTCCTCGATCTCTCCAGCGCTAAAGAAGTAGGCGGATACGGCGGCAGCGGCGAAAAGATGTTTCTCATCAACTCGTGCGTACCATTCCACCTTTGCGCTCCCTCCTCCACTCTCACATCCCACACAGAAACGTAATCGGCGGCGTCGCAGGGATCACGTCCGATGCCAACTCGCTTGTCAACTATGCGCGGTCCGTAGCGCAGCGATATTTACTGCAGTACAACCAAGACATACCTGTCGAGCAGCTCGCACAGCGTTTGTGCGACATGAAACAAGGGTATACGCAGTATGGTGGTACGTGTACGCTTGCACGCCCGCTTCGTCCCGTCCACAGCACGTCTTTCTAGGTCTTCGACCGTTCGGCGTCTCGATCCTCTATGCGGGGTATGACCCACACTATCGCTTCCAACTGTACCATTCAGATCCGTCGGGAAACTATTCCGGATGGAAGGCGACCTGCATCGGCGCGAACAATGGTACTGCTCAAAGCCTCCTCAAACAAGAGTACAAAGACGACATGGGCGTGGACGAGGCCATGGGGCTCGTGCTCAAAGTGATGAGCAGGACCATGGACAGCACCACCTTGGGGAGCGAGAAACGTCTGTCTTGCTTACTCTTTTCCTGCTGACTGTTGCGCTCACTCGTGTGTAGTGGAATTTGCCGTGTTGACATACGATGAAGTGGCCAAGAAGCCCAAGGCAAAGATATACAAGCCCGCCGAGATCGATGTGCTCCTCAAGACGCATGATCTGGCGAAGAAGGACGAGGATGCAGAAATGAAATCATAGTTTGGACTGGTGTACACATATCATTGTCAATTCTACGACTGCTTGAACGAACATTGGACAAGGGGATGCTAATGGCACGCCATCCCCTTGCCATCGGACTCGACGAACCCGCTAAATAAATAATGTCCGATTGCAGCGCCCGCGACGACCGCAAAGATTAGGTATGCCTGGCAGTCCGTCAGAACCCATGCAACGAAAAGATTCAGCGACGCACGTTGTAGGTCATGAAGACCAGCATGAGGAAACACGACAAGGCCACCGAAGCGCCGTACAACACGGCGCGCAACGCCCGATAATGCACTGGGAGTGCCGTCGGCGCCGTCGCCCTTGTTCAGGCGTGCGTCAGTCTACTGTCTAGCCACACGCCTCGCGGGGACTCACCCGCGTCTGGCCAGTCGACCACGTAGCAACGAAATGTCTTCGCCGCGCTCGTCGGGGGAACTGCGTCCGCTCGCGACCGCAGGACTCAACGCGCGTTTCCCCTTGCTCACCCGTTCCTTGATCCGGACGTCGACGTTGCGCTGAAAGAGCCGCAGGTACTCGAACAGCACCGCCAACAGGAGGACGAGGACGAACGAGACGACAAACTGGCCGCGGGAGTGGACGTGCCATGAGGGAAAGACGATGCAGGTGTCGACGATCTGGGTGTTCCAGAGCATGTGCATGGCGCACCTGGCGGGCATGTCGTGCCCTTCATGGCCGCTGCCGCCGTGGTTCATTCTGACCTTTGCGTGTGGTGGTGGTGGTGGTGGTGGTGATAAGCGGTATGTATGACGTGGCTATACAGCGATAACGAACGATTATGAGCCGAGCTCCTCGACGACCTTCTGCACCTGCGCCTCCGTACTCATGTCCACCGACACCGTCGCCACCCCAGGCTCACCCTCGGGACTCTCGAGCGTCCCCAACTGGCTCTCCAACATGCCCGCCTTCATGAAATGGCCCTGCCGACTTACCATCCGCGCCATCAACACCTCCCGCTCCCCCTTCAAGTACACGAAATACGTAGGCACGGGCGATGACGACGGCGCCCCTCGCAGTACCGCGCGGTACGTCCTCTTCAACGCCGAACACGCTACGATCACCCCACCCGACGCCCCGTCCTCGCCGTCAACGTTCCCGGCATCATCCTTGTCTTGCTTCCCCAGCACACGCGCTACAGCCGTCCTCCGGATCGTCTCGAGCCACGGCAGCCGATCGACATCCTCGAGCGGCTCCCCGCGCGCCATCTTGGCAACGTTGGCGGCCGGGTGCAAGTCGTCCCCGTCGACAAACGGCACCTGCAGCGCACGGGCGAGGGCCGTGCCCAGCGTCGACTTGCCCGTCCCGGATACGCCCTGGCCGGTGGATCAGCATCGTGGTGCCTGCACGGATGAAGCATCAAGAAAGCCAGCGTTTGGTCATGCACGTGCATTGCCCGCCATACTAGTATGACCCAGAACGAGACATACGGGACACACACTCACCATCACGATGATTATCCTAGCCCCGGTGCCATCTCGCTCGACGGGAGCAGAATATATCGACGAGTCCACCTCTTTCGGGCTAGATCCTCCCTCGGTTCCCATGGCCATGGTATGATGGATGCGGAGCAATAAACTGGCCATCACACATGCATCGCGGGTTCATGAGATCAATTGATGGAGGTCCGGACTTTTCGCACCGAATCAAATAACTTGGTCGAATACACCTATCCTTTCTCTAGGGTACAAGAATCGTTATAGAATGAGACACCCAACGCCCAAGCATCCAAGGGAACGCGCGCCATCTCTTCCCAAGCGGAATGGGAAAAACGAGAGCCAAGATTAGCAGACAATATCAGACGTCGCATCCGCCCGAGAGAAATTATACCAGGATGCTCAACGCGCGAGAGAACTAGATCGCGTAGGAACGAATAAGATGCACGTATGTTATGGGGAATAAGCGGGGTAAATTTGCAAGTCAGATATAAGTGAAATCGGATGAGCAAAAAAAAACATGACGAGTACACGGGTGACTAGAAAAACATGCAGACAAAGGAATCCAGCTCCCAAGGGGAAAAAGAAAGAAATGGATGGAGGGGTCAACGCTACAACGAGTCCATTTAGATTTGTGTACCTTCGGGTGGCGAGCGTGCTTGTGGAGGCGTCGAAAAATCGATGGCGTTGTACGCCGGGGGCGGCGCGTCGTATACAATGGAATCGTATGGATTACAAGGAGGGGGAGGGTCCTCGTCGCCCGACACGGGACGCCGACGGTGTACACGAGAAATGTTCCGCATCCAATTAATGACTTCGTCTGGATCCTTTTCGTGTCGCGGTCGGCGATGGCGTGCAGCACCGTCAGGCTGCGTCGTCGTCATGGATGGCCCTGGAGTGGACGGCCGCACCGCAGTCGAGACTAGCTGAGACTGGGAAATCACCACCTGTGACAGCGAGTGCACATGGTGCTGGTCCGTCGTCGACGGTGATCTGGAAATCGGCGCAGGCGTCGGTGGCAAACTTCGTTGGTGTGGCTGCGAGAGCCGCCTCATCTCCGCAGGTCGACCTTGCGCTTGCGGAGATTGAACAGGCGACTCCCGATGTGGAGGAGTAGGCAATTGCCTGACGACGCGTGTAAGCAGACCGTGATTGGTAGGATCGTCCTGATCATCTGCGGACGGCATCGGCGATTGTGTGCCGTGGCTGAGTTTTGGCGATGAGCGCGAACGATGTAGCCAGGGTTGTATCGATGGCGGAGGTTGATAGGATGACGGAGGGGACGGCAGTTCTCGCCGTGTACCTGATGGTACCGAAATGGGAAATGCGGAGTGTGGCATGCATTCCGAGGAAGGCATGGGTGAAAGGGTGCCTGAAGAGGCCGCAAGGGGCGAGGCAACCCGTCTGCCGCTGCGGGGCGTGGCTCTATCAGTATCATCAAACAGTGATGGTGCGTCATAGAATCCGGTTGAAGGGGCAGAGGAAGGGGTGGGTGAGGAACATGGAGACTCGGATATGAAACTAGTTGCCGTGCTGGGTCGTGGCGGAATATCGAGACAGTCAGCTGATTGTGGTCGCAACGAAGGGTAAAGCGGTTCCCCATAGACGATCTTTCGCCATTGGCGAACGGACGTCGACAGCTGCGGCGGCTCGGAGACGTCCGCGTCATTGGAGTCCTTGTCGCAGTCCTTGTCGCACGGGGGTATTTTGAGCGAGGGGTACATGGGTTCGCCGTACATGATTTTTCTCCATTGACGCGCGGAAGCACCGGCAGAGGACTTGAGCGACGGTGTGTCGGTGTGCCAACCGTCGAGGGAGGATGGGTTGCGAGCGAGGGACATCCAATCGTCGGGGGCGGTGACAAGCAAGAGGGAGGTGACGAAAAGGTGGTCGAGGAGAAGGAGGGATATGCCGGCATGATCGAGTTGAGGTACGAGCTCGTGGAAGCTACTCAAGGTCTCGAATACCTTGAGTTTGGGTGGTGAGACGGCGTCATACGAGGATTCCAAGATCGCCACGGGACCTTTGCAAGTAGCTGTGGTGCACTAGGACAACAGAATGAGACGGGGCGGAGAGCCAGATGAGAGAGACATACGACGAAACCGTTTCCCTCGCGTTTCCACTTGAGCGCGTGAGGATGGTAGGGTATGTAGAACTTGCGTGAGCTGGCACAGGCAACGGCGGTCAAGAGCTGTGCGGGGCCAAGCACGGCAACGGATTACTCACTTTCCAAGACCACTGTACTTGAGGAGACTGGACGCGTCTCTCCAGTGGATGCCGTCCATTTGCACTGTTGCGGCTTGCGTGTTGTCCCTGGACTTTCCCTTGGGAGGATTGACTTTGGGCCAGGAAATGTCTGCGATTTTGGCGGAGCCGTCCCAAGGATCTGAGCGCCAAACGGTGGTGGAGGAGCCGACGGTCTCGACCGCGTAGAGAGGCTTCGCGGAGTCGTTGTCTGTTGCGATAGCGTCGAGAAAGGAGGTGGAGGACAGCTTGAGGTCAAGGAGCGGAGGCTTTTTGTGATGGGTGGGCATGCAGTCCGCGATTTCGAGACGGTGCAGACGTGGGAACCTATTCGAGGGCTTGGAGCAGGAGGGGAAGGTGTGGGATGAGTCGGCGGTGGAGGGTGCTCTGTTTGGACCGGGGAGGGGAAAAGGAGAGGACTGGGAGGACGAGGAGGACGAGGAGGGAAAGCTAGATAATGAGCGAGACAGCCTCTGTATTGGTGGTGGTATGAAGAAGGACCCAACGGATTTTTCTGGGTCGGCGACGGGGGGAGAGAGTGGCCTCGACATGGAACGAGTCAACTCGTTGAGGAGGGGGGGGAGTTGGTGAGGGAGACGGTCGGCTATATGGACAGAGACAGGAACGAGATCAATCGAAGCGTAAAAGGATCTCTCCTCGCACGGTCATCGGCACGGAGATATCCGTCACCGACAATGTCCTTCGGAGGGACTTTCGATCTCGAGCTCGTAGCTCTACTCGCTCTGTTTTGAGCGTATCGTGTTCAACAGCCCCAACTACACGAAAAGAGTCCAGGAACTGGACTCGACTGCGGTCGCCCTCTCCATCATTAAATCATTTCCCTACTACGACCAAACACACATCAACAAACATTGCCAGCGCGTCGTCGTCGTCAACCTTTTTCCACACTGCCATTCCCTGTTGATTGACGGGTTCCCCACATCCCCCTGGAAATCATGGCGTCCTCAGCTGGGTGGGTTTTCTCCGTTGCACTGCTACTCGCTTCATCTCAACTGTGCCTAAATAGAAAACGTTCCAACCCGGCGAACGGGGACGTAAAATCCCCCGACAGTAAAGACAAAGGAAAGGGAAAAAGCGCCGTCGCTTCCTTCGACGCGTCCATGGAGGAAGACTCGGAGGAAGATGCGTCGGTGGAACTGTCGGGCGACGAATCCACGGAAGAGACGGACGAGGACGTTGACATGCACGAGGTCTGTGACGCCCCGCTTTGCGTGTCCCTTTATACTCAATCCGTAAATACAGGAAGATGAAGAGATGGAAGAGGAGGGGTTCGAATCAGACTCAGAGATCAACCCATCCGCCATCCTCACCAACAGAAGACGCAAACCCCGGGTCGACTATGCCTCCAAAGAGGCCTTCGAAAAAGCTGGTCTCTCGCAAGAAGAGGAACAAGAGGAGTAGCTTATTTCGTTCGCAATCCGATGTCTAGGGCGGTGAAATGTCTTGCTTGAAACGTTGTGTTGCACAGTAGATAGGGCAGTGTCATTTCCGTTCAGTTCAATCGGAGGCAGAGTCGATCAGTCAGCTAGTGAAACAGGGTCGCCGCGCAGACAGCCAACACCAGCAAGTCCTTGAACTCGCTTAACGTGTCTTGGTTACCTCATCACGCCGACCACCACGGAGCAACTCGTTACCGTATCTCGTCGTATATTTGCACCTATTACATCGAATACACTACCAACATATCCAAGTATCCTGAAATTGTGAAACCAAACTCACAGATCAGTCGACCACCACCGCCACTCATACATCCCAAGCGCTCACCAAAACACACGCCGCATCAGTCATTTCGTCAGACCCTGACGGGGAGAAACGAATGTACGGCGGTGACTGGGAGACAGCATCGGGGGTGCATGATCGCTGGATGGGACTGTCTGCAAGGGGGAAAATCAGGAGGCAAAGACACAATGGAAGTAACCCAAAGGTGGCACATGTCCACGACGAGCCGAGAAACAAGACGATGGAGAAAGACCAATAGGACAAGGTAGAGTAGTAAATAGATAGAACCAACCGACGAATAGTGGTGGGGTGCATAGTCCGTGCGTTCAATGGAGGAGAAAAGTAGAGACATATGCAGTGCAGCGTCGAGCTACACAGTTTTGGTTTTCCGAGCGCGAAGGGTATCTCGGTCGAATCAAAAGACACTGACTCCATCCCATGTGATGATACTTGAGAAATCCATGTCCGCGTCGAGATTGACGTTTGGATGCTGGATCGCATCCACAGCGACATCCGCCGCGTTCGGGAGCATCTCTAGCAGCTTCTCCATTTCCATTTCTGCACGGACTTGTTCTACCCAGTCGACAGTGTTGATACCACTCATGCCAATGTCTAGGCCATGGCCATCATCAGCGGAGTTGGTCTCGGTGATGCTCAGCACCTCCTTGCTGAACGCATCTTCTGACGAAGTGCTAAAGCTTGGAAGAGCGCTAGAGCCAAGCGGCGGCGACGCGAGGATCTCCGCGAACAGACGCGTGATGGCTGCATCTGATGCAGCCTCGTCTTCGGGCTAGCCAGACGTCAGCAAGATCAGCAAGCACCGAGTACAAGCCACTGACCTTGGTCGCATCACTGTCCAGTACCTTGTTATGCTCGCCGGTCCCATCGCCACTTGTGCACTGCCCACCCGCTGCAGGGACACTGTTGGACGGCCGACAGTGTTCACCACCCGTGCTAGGTGGCGAGCAGGAGTGCTAGTGGCTAGGGAGAGGTCGAGCGACTCTGAAGCAAGTGAAAAATCACTCGATGAGAAAGTGGGGCTCTGAGGAAATTCGAATGAATCGCCGCTGGTAAAAATGACAGGGCTGTCGACAAGAGTTGAATTTGAAGATGTCGGTGAAAGTGGTAAAGGCGCTGATGACGGAGCAACCTTTGGTGATGAGGGAGATGGAGTCTTCGAGTCTGAATTTGGTGTGGGGGACGAGGAAGATTGGGGATGTGATGAAACAGCTGGAGCGCTTGTTTCAGGGGGTGTAGGTACACATGGGGTGACAGAAAGATTGCCCTGAGCTGCCAAAGCCCGCACAACGGCTTCATAACCTTTTTCGAGTGTGCGTATTCGTTCGCGGAGCTCCTGGTTCTCACGCTCGTGCCGTTCCTCTTCACGCTTGTGAAGCTGTTCCTGCTCACGCTCAATGGTAGTGACGTCTGGTTCGGAAATGGTGACGATGGATGGGGATGGGCTGACATGGATGCCAGCACGGAGACGCCTGTTCTCCTCTTCGAGTTCGGCGACCCTGCGTTCGAGGAAAGAGAATTGGGCTTTTCGACGGTCGCGAGAGTTCTGGGCGGCTATTCTGTTGCGGTGGGCACGAGCCTCTTTGCGCTCCTCCGGGGTAACGGCTGAGCGTGGACGTTTCCGCGAGGGCTCGTCCGAGGGTTGGGGGGTGGTGTCGTCGATGGAGGAAGCGGGAGAAGCGGGGCGTTTGAGGGAGGAGGCGGGGCGTTTGAGGGAGGAGGAAGGGAGAGAGAGGGAGGAAGGGTCTACGAAAGCGCAATGTTGTTGCGTCATGGTGGTCGTCAGATTGAGAGAGAGAATGGGAATAAAGATAAGGGTCAAAAGAGACTGCGCATGTCCTGGGTGGCCGCTGGAAAGCTGCGAGAGAAAAAGACATGTCGACAGGACACGTAGCACTTTATACACCCAATACAAATACAAACATGAACAAATTACACAGCCATCGATCAGACTTTGTGGCTCCTTCGATGGACTCTGTAATAATCGATAACCCATAGATTTTAGGTTTCCCAAATGCCATATTTTCACCAGAAATCCTCGCTGACAACCCCACAAGGGGTTATTACAGACGTCTCCGGGTATCATTTGAATTTTGGATTGGCACAGCTATAGTACTTAGCCCCTGTCCTCTCAACGGAATCAATTATCGATCACCTTCAATTCAACAACTCCTGACCCCATTTCCCTCGTATAAAATATACACTGCCTTGCTAACCTCATGCATGCATTGCTCATCGACGATGTTGTCCAACTTCAAGAAAAGATTTCGTAACGCTCACCAAGAACTACAGCCGTTTCTGTCACCCCAGGTATGTATGTTGATAAGTTCTATCTGGTCAAAGTTCGCATCAAATGTTATCATTTCAGCCGGACGCATCATCGTACACTGATTCTCTTGAACGGACAGACGACGCCCAACAACAATGGGCTGCAGCCATGGAAGACACAGTCTATGTCCCAGGCTGCACCTGTACCCTCTGCATCATGCGTTCTGTATGTACAGCCAAACTTACTAGCGTCTCAGCTCACAGCTACGCAAAGGAAATTGAGAATGTCACAGAGCCCATGAGCATTCACTCACAGAGACCTGCTTCTCGTTCGTTGCCTTCATTTCGCAGCGTCATGGAAATATTATATCCACCCCCTCGTCCGGGCACCCCTTCCCCCTTCCCTGATCCCCCTGCATACTCCCAGAGCGATCCCATTGCTTACTCGGCTCGAGTGGATGACCCAGACGTTTCCCCGTTGATATCCTCAGCGCAAACTAATGTCGAGCGAACCTTGTCACATCCCCTATCCCAGGATCCCTCGCTGACTGGGGTGCCTTCTGTCTCCGATAGAGTCATCCTAGTCGAACCTAATCCTCCTATCATCGGTCTTGACAGCGATGTTCCGGAAGAACCACTGCCTGCTTATACACGCCTCGATCGGCGCCGGCCACGCTTCCCTACTGCGTCCGACATCTTGGGTCCATATCCCCCAATGTCCGTCATTCGCCAATCTGCGCAGTGAAGTTCATACTTGGTCTCACAGTCTGCGAGCTAAAAATAGGGCAACATGGGTGTATCTTATAATATTTCATCTATCATTTAGAGCCATCACATCTTTGCATTTACCTGTACACTAGTTCAATGATGTCAACATGTTGCTTAGTCAATTCAAGTTGGTTACCAACCAATCAGCGTCTTTCAGGTTAACTTCAAGCTTCAACTTGAGCTGGTCTCTCCAATGTTGTCCCATCTAGTCAGAATAAATGCCTTGACTGCTCAGGCTCGTCGCATGGCCACCCTCCATGGCTCTTCCGTCGGGCACAAGAGGTACGCTCAGTAATTTACTTGGGAACTCACACTCACTCGCGTCTAGTCCCACAGGTGCTATCGTCATGCCGGTCTTTGTATTCTCCTTTCTGACACCTTGGCAGCCATCGTGATGTTGAATATGGGCGGACCATCTACAGTACGTGAGCAGAACCACGCTTGTATGCCCTCCTTACCTTTCCCGTCGTGTCTCACAGGTCGCGGAGACCCATGACTTTCTAAAGAACCTGTTCATGGACAGAGATCTTATACCATTACCGTTCCAACGCGTCCTTGCCCCTCTTATTGCCAGACGACGGACACCCAAGATCGAAAAGCAATACGAAGAGATAGGGGGAGGGTCGCCTATCCTTCGTTACACCGAGTATCAGGGAGCCGGCATGTGCGCGTTGCTCGACGAGCTCCATCCAGAAACTGCCCCTCACAAGGCATACGTCGCCTTTCGTTATGCAAACCCGCTCACCCAGGAGACCGCTCGCCGGATGAAAGCAGATGGTGTCAAGCGTGCCGTGGCGTTCACACAGTATCCCCAGTACAGCTGCAGCACGACAGGAAGCAGCTTGAACGAACTCTTTAGGCATGGAAGAGCGGGTGAGCTGAGCGACATTGAATGGAGCGTGATTGACCGCTGGGGCACCCACCCTGGGTTCATCGAGGTGCGTACGGCTGACGTGGCCCGTTTGCTGATTGACCCATCATCGCTGTCCAGGCAATGGCGCAAAATATCGAGGCAGCCTTGCAGAAATTCCAGCCATCTGATCGCTCTGACGTAGTGTTACTGTTCTCTGCACACTCGTTACCCATGTCGGTGGTTAACCGTGGGGACCCGTACGTTCTCGAAGTGTCAGCCTCTGTGAATGCCGTCATGGATCGGTTGGAGCATTCTAATCC